>BDDA01000152.1:26598-62679 GCA_001662385.1 Chlamydomonas asymmetrica | reverse complement strand
GGGGGGGGGGGGGGGGGGGGGGGGGGGAGAATGGGGTTTCTGTTGCACGTCAACTCGCCATGCCGCGAGCAGCAGTGAGCCGTGGGAAGGGTGGCTGTTGGTACCCTGCTGTATTGCTGTGGGGAGGACAGGTGCGGCAAGCCTGTTGTTGCTGCAGGCAGCTATTTAGCTTGCTATGCGACGAGCAAAATTGCCACAAACCGTAGGCTGGAGCAGCGAGCAAGGAGCTGCATTGCCGCATGTCAGCATGGCGTTGAACCCAGCTCAGTGTAGCGGCAGTAGTGGGTGTAGCAAGCATCCTCTGCACGCATCGCTCAGCTGTCCCTTCTCAAGCTGTGATTTGTTAGCTTGTGGCTGCCACAACGCGTAAGCAGAAATGGTATTTGCCGCGCCTTCCAGTCGAGCATCCATGTGCAGCTAGTGCCTCCTGCAAATTGCAGCTACATGCGCTTCAGCAGGTCAAGACTCACCCCACTGTGCCCCTGATGCCATGGTGCTTGCTGCATACAGGCAAAGCTCCCCGTGTTGGCGTTGGTGCCTGCCACCGCTTGCCCACAGCCCGCTTCCACGCGTGCGGCGGAGATCGGCAGCGGCCTGCTACCTCACACCGCCGGCCTCGCCATGCGCTCTCAGCACTCCGTGCCCGCAACCAGCGGCCTCCTCCCTTCCTCTCACGACACATTGCCGTTGTGGGCCTTTGGGAATGACCTGCCGCCGGCCCGCCAGCCAGCAGGTCTGGCGGTTGACAGCGCACAAGCGCCGGCGCACTCACTTTTCACAGGTCATCGGTCCCTGGAGCTGATCCTGGATGACGACAATAATGATGGCGACCGCGATTGCATGGGCCTTGATGGCTTGGCAGGGGCAGTGGCTCCATGCGCCATCTCAATGCCTGCGTCAATGCTAAGCACGGCATGGGAGGGCGCCCTCTCCTTCGCTTCCATGGCGCCCGTCGAGCCCAACGGCGCCGCAGGCACAGCCGCAGGCGCAGCGCCACCCCCCAGCGGCACAACAGCATGGTCCGCTGACCCTGCCACTGTTGTACAAGTGGGTCAGGCTGCGGCAGGCGGGAAGAAGACATCATCCAGCACTACCGAGACACTGATGGCCGCTCTGCAGCGCATCTCTCCCTCAGCAGCGAGCATTGCGCGTGGCAGCCCCGAGCGCGGCGGGAGGCAGCGGGAAGATTCAGCCGCGGCGGCGGCGGCGACGGCGCGTGGCAGGTACGCGTCACGGCGTGGTACTTCTACATCCGCCCTGGACGTGCCATCAAGCCTCAGCCAGGTGCTGCGTAGCTACCTCACCGCCCCCGCTGCTACTTTAACCGGAGGGACGACACATGGCGGCGACAACAGGCGCAGCAAGCTCAGCGCCGCTGGCGCCCAGCTACCTGGCCCTGGTGCACACCACAACAAGCCCGCGCGCCACACACCCAGACCGCACCTCCGTGTCCACGAGTCCCGGGCGTCTGTTGTCCCGCCTGGCGCCGAGGCGCGGCAGGCGTTGCTCGGCGAGGTCGCTCCCGCCGGGCCGCTGCGTGCCTTCCAGCTGGACCGCTGCACCTCCACCTCCAGCTTGGACACGCGGCTTGGCGCTATCACACTCAACGGCAGTGTGGCCACGACGGAGAACGCGGCGGCACCGCAGCACCGCAGCGGCTGCGGCGGCGTTGCGGCACGGAAGGCAGCGGCTGACTCAGACGTCGCGGCGCGGGATGGCAGCATGGCGATCGTTCATGCCTGGCCGTGCATGGGCCTGGGCGATGATGACGAACACGATGATCAGCGTGACAACGATGAAGCACACAATGGCGATGGTGATGGCGACCGCAAGGAGGCGGTAGGTGGCGGTCGTCCGGGTGGCCTTCCGAGCACCACTATCGGCACAACGCGCATGAATACAGGCACGATGGCTGCTGTGTCTCCTCCTGGGGCAAGCACGGAACCATCCCCGCTGATCCTACCCCTCCTGGAGTCATTGGAGCTTCATGAATGCTCCTTCGCTTCCTTGATGGACGTGCTTAGCGTCGCCCCGCGTGATGCTGACAGCAGCCAGGTGGCACGTGCGGTTGCTGGTAAGGGCGCGCTGCCCATGACAGCCCGCCCCGATGCCTCACGCTACAAGCGCTCCTCCAGCTCAGGCGGCATCGGCCTGAGCCCGCTAGCAAGAGCAGGCAGCGCGCCTGCTCACTCACTGCGGTCACTGCCGGCTGCTGACGCAGCAGGCGCCAGACCTGCGAGTGCACAGCTGCAGCGTGCGTTCGCGGTTGGTGACCGCGTTTCCAGTGGCAGCAGCAGCGCGGTAATTGGCCGCTTCCCGAGCCTCGGCAGCCTGCTTGTGCATCAGTGCCGCACGGCGGGCCCGGTGGATGGTGCTGGGCTGGCGGCAGCCGTGCCTCGGCTGCGGAGCTTGTGCGTCGTCGGGGGCTGGGAGAGCGCGGCCGCCTGGCAGGGCGGGGCGGCGGCGCTGGCCGCGGCGTCCAGCGGTATGCCCCTCCTGCAGAATTTGCATGTGCTGGTCGAACCACCCGACAGGACTCCAGCAAAAACGATGCTGCGTGAAGGAATGCCCTGGCCTGCCAGGCAGGGTTCGACCCAGCTCATGAAGGTGGACGTGAGCGCTCCTGCTGTGCCCTGGCGACATGGAGCAAGCAACACAGCAGAGGTTCCGGCGGCGGCTGGGCTGCCGCCACACAGCCCAGGAGGGGGCGTGGGCGACGCTGCGCTGATGGCGCTGGCCACCCTGAAGCAGCTGAAGCGTGTGACGTTGGCGATTGACGCGTCCGCCAGGTGAGGGAGTGGTGTCGGAGTTGTTTGCTCTCGTGGGGCCATGCAGGTGAGCGAGATATGCGTGTGGCAGCATGTGTGTGCGTCTGGTCTCAACGCACCAGAGAGAGACGGAGGTGCGTCTCCACCACCCGCGGAGTTCTCCTCAGAGGTAATCACCACCACGCTGGCGGTGTGGCTGGCGAGCATGCATCATACGCGTACCTGCACGTGCACACTGGCACGCCCTCAATTTCATTGGGTTTCTCATCACCGCACACGGCTCATGCAACTCTGCAAACACACTTAGCCTCTCACGCACACCTCACCTCACCTGCCTTGGCAGTGGACACTAGCACAAGCCTGCATCACCTGCAGCCCCGACAGGAGTGGAGCACTCTGACGCTCCCTGGAGAGCACACCAAGCAAGCAAGTATCCACCTGCCCTGGTCGTGTGCCACTGCGGCACTGTGCACTTTCCTCACTGTGCGTCGTTCGCGCTGCCCCTGCTGTACGCCTGTCGTGCATGCCCGCAGCTGGACTAGCGTCCTGCAGCTGGGTCAGCTCCAGGGGCTGCTGTCTCTCACGCTCCACACCCCTGACACGCTTCAGCTGGGAGCACCGTGCGCCTCGCAGCACTGCGCCTGCGCCATTCACAACGCAGCGGTGACCGCCACCACCACCAGCGCTGCTGCCGCCGCTGCCCCCCTGGAAGCGACCGCACCGCCCGTTCCTTCCTCAGCCCCTTCCGTCTCCGCTGCCACCTCCGGCGCTGCCGCCTCCAGCACGTCATCGCTTGCGGCGATGTGTGCAGCAGGCGGCGATCGTCCCCTTCCTGCGTCCGCACCTTCGGGGTCCGTACTGAATCCGCAGGACGCGGTTCCTGGCCATGACTGCTGGCCAGGAGCGCTTCGGCAGGTTGCCAGCGCAGGAGCCGTGCCAGCGTTGCGGTGCGGACTGGCGCATTTCACGCAGCCGGTGTGCGCTGTGTCACGTGCAGCGCTGCAGGCTGAGCTTCAGTCCCTCCTGCCTCCGTACTGCTCGGTGGCCTGTCTGCCGCTTGGCAGCACTGAATGAGGCCGTGAATAACAAAGCATCCGCCTGTGCCTCGTCGTCCCTCACGAATCAGGATGAATACGACTGTACATCAGAGGTAGAAGCCCCTACTTGAGGGTGTTCAATAAGGTTCAGTTGGATTCCCGTATTCGGATTCTACCTGGAATGTGCGGGTTACACATTACCGGCGTTTGCGATTTCAACGCAAGCAGTTTGATGGGGGCAGTGAATTCCTGCTAATACACATTTAGTATTGATGCCATTATTGTACATGCATGCTGCATGCATGTTTGTGGACAGGACCGTTTCGGAGCCACACGATTGTGCAAGCTATTTACGCCTCGCTGCAATGCCGGGGCGCAACCGGCGAACAGGATGAACCGGAAGAATATAACTATAAATGGCAAGGCTGTTGCTGGTGCATTTTGCTACTTTCCCAGTGCATGTTTCTGCTCCACATGTCACCCGCGGATACCAGGTCTTACGCATTTTTACATGGTGATTCTTGGCAAAACTGGCAACTGTTGAATGGATTGCAGGCCTATGTTGCTATGCTGGCCCAGGTTTGTGTGCCCCGTCGGCCGCTTATTCCAGCATTTGTTGTCATGCAGACTGCTCTGTTTCGGCACTGCTTGCCCAAGCATGCTCGTTGCACACGTTGAAGGCATCCAGAAGCATATTTGCTCTTGCATGCGCATGTAGCCAACGTGTTTATTTTGATGCAGCCAGCGAGCAGCGCTGCTACCGGTACGCATGTTACTCGGCGCAATGTGCCCCGTCTAAGTTGTGAGTGTGTATGTGAGCCGTGTTGCTCGGCGCAAATGAAATCTCCTAGTTGAAAGCCTGGCCGTTTTGACTGGTCTCCCAAGGTCGAAGGTGCATTTGATGGACCTGCCAGGGTGTCACGACCCTGCCGCAGGTTTGCGGTGCAGGTGGTGCGGTTGTGCAGGTTTACACACATGTATATGTGAATATGTATATGTGAATATGTATATGTGAGTATGTGATGTGTCACGTGGTAGCTGTTTGGTGACTTGCTGCTGAATAAAGTCGGTGGGGTCTGGCGTCCGTCTGTCCCGAAACCTCCGTGCACCGAAACCTCACAAACTTCAAAACCTGCATGTGTAAGGTGTCTAAGTGCTGAACTGGACTGTGTTGACGCTAAGGGGGCTGCAGAATCATCTTCTGCCCCGTGCTGTGGCTTGGCTCGTGTGCTCGCGTGCTGACGTGTGCCCCCAACGACACTATCCAACTGAAGGTGTAGGACCACAGACTAGCCATTAGGAACTCTTGATGACTGCATCTGACACAGACCACTGGCCAGAAGTGGCAAAGCTCCCAAAGCAAACTGTGCCTGATATCTGCAGTGCGAACAACGTAGCTGACGCATGTCCCCTTGTGCGCGGTTGTGCTTGCCGTGCGTGCTTGGGGATAAGGAGAAAGCTTGGTCAGGATACTGGCACGCTTCCTGACGTTTCTGATGTGCAACACTTCAGTATCACAGCTTACGGCGGCAACGACGAGATGTTGAATCGATGATTAGGCAAGGAGGCCTTCGCTTGTAGCATGAAGCCTGGAGGGAGGAGGGGATGCATACTGTTGGTGCTGCCCTAGTTGGCTGATTCCCACATAGCATGTGGTGGTCTTTGGAGGCTGTTTACGCATGCAGTACCAGTTGCCTTTGAACTTGGAACCCCATCTGTTGCATTGTCTCGGCCAAACCTCCCAGCGGCGATGCCTGCATTTCGCCCCGTGACTCAACGCACCGCTGCCCTCCCTCGCGAGCTATTGTTCCACCCCGGCTAATCGCTCTCAGTCCTGACTGTCAAGCCAACACTTGTTTGCCACCTTGACTCTTTCGTGCTGAAGCTCTTTAGTTCGTGCAGCACCACTCGCGTCAGGGGCCGAGGCGGGACAACCGCAGCAGCAGGGATGAGCTCCTCACCCAAGGCCGCCGGTGGCTCATCAGGCTGGCTCAGTGGGCTTGGAACGCCTAGCGTACTGTTGACATGGATTTGTATTCTGGCGTGGTACATCTCCAACATCGGAGTGCTCCTGCTGAACAAGGCCCTGCTGACAAGTAAAGGCTTCCGTCAGCCAATCTTTCTGACAGGATGCCATATGGTAGCGTGTGTGGTGCTGGGGGCGGCGCTGTCGCTAATCGGTAAGCTGTGAAGGCACAACGACGTCCGCGACGGGGTTTGCATGCACTCCATACCCTGCTGCGGCGTGAACCAAAGCTCTACTGACCACAGCTACTCGACAAGCTGCACTATTACATCGATTGCAGGCGTGACGCCGCCGGTCAAGCGGCTCGCCAGCAGACGCCAATTATTTAAAATCTTCGTCTTGGCGATTATCTTCTGCGTGACTATTGTCGCCGGCAATGCAAGCTTAAACTTCATCCCGGTGGGTTTAGCCTTGCTGCGTCTTGCTGCGCCTGTATGGCTCCCTTGGGTACGAGTGCCAATGAAGCTGCTGAACGGGGTGCAAGCGACAGGTTGTTGCTGGCTTCCACTTACGCCGCCGCCTTGTGTTGCTTATGTGTCTTTTTCTTGCAGATCTCGTTCAACCAAGCCGTAGGTATGCTGTGCATAAAGCTGTGTGTGGTCCGGTTGCTGTTCTCGACACTCGTCTACCTACTTACCCTAATGTTGCGGTTGTGCAGGTGCCACCACCCCCTTCTTTACAGCCATGATGTCGTTTGCCATACTTGGGCAACGAGAGTCACCTTTTACATACTATGCGCTGGCACCGATTTGCGTAAGTTCATCAATCGGACAGTGGCATAACCTGCGCCTCCATACTTTGCCACTCCAGTCCATGAGCTGCGCTGCACGGTCTTGTCTCAGTGCTTGTGCAGCTCAGCTGCTGTAATGCCTGTCAGGGCAGCAAGTTCAGAAGGATAGCATTGGCAAGCGGCACGCCGGACCGGCTTGGTGTTCGCCGAACCAGGCAGCACTGGACTACATGGCCTGAATCAGTGCCTTTTCCTACATACTAACCGGAGCTGTACACATGCATCCTGCCTTTTGCAGCTTGGTGTGGTAATCGCGAGTGGCGGCGAACCTCTTTTCCACGCGCTGGGCTTTGCCCTGTGCCTGGGTAGCGCTGCTGGCCGCGCCCTGAAGTCTGTGGTTCAGAGCGCCCTCATGACTGACGCCAACGAGAAAATTGACCCTATGAGCCTCCTTGTGTAAGTGGCAGCACCGCATGCCGAAATGCTAAACCTCTACTGGTGGGCTGAGTGCAGCGCAAGCCCACTGGGCTTAACTTATGCACTCAAGGCTCAACTTATCCTATGATTACTACGCTGCTTTGTTCTCAGCACGCATTGTGTGGCACATACCTACTTTGGGTGGTCAAACCTCTTGGGGGAGTAGCCAGTTCGAAACCAGTGCGACGCAGTTTTCCTACATACATACCAGAGCTTGCCTGGTCTTTACGCACACGCCATGCGCGGTTGCAGGACTTGACATACAACTGTGTTCACCTGGTGGACACATGCAGTGTGTTTGCAGGCGTGCAACACCCCATGGTGGCATTGCCAAAACCGTACCTCTGCCGCCAACTGTTGTGGCCGTGCGCAATTCCTGTGTGCAGGTACATGAGCATATTTTCGGTGTGCCTACTACTACCAATGGTGGTTTTCATGGAGCCTACAGCGCTCATGGAGGCTCAGATTCTCATGGCAGCGGACAAATACTTCATAGTGTGGCTGCTCTGCAATTCGGCGATAGCGTATGCGGTGAACCTCACGTGAGTTGAGCCTCAAGCCCTTCTGGGCCCATGTGGCTGCTGGGTGTTGCAAGGGCTGTTGACAGAGCATGGTTGCCTGCTGCCTCGCCTGCTACTCGCCTGGGCCTGTTCCAATCCATGCCATATCGTGTGTCGGTCCACAGCAACTTCCTGGTCACCAAGTACACGAGCGCGTTGACGCTGCAAGTGCTGGGCAATGCCAAGGGCGTGGTCGCGGCAGCAGTGTCCGTGGCCATCTTCAAGAACAGTGAGTGCTGTTGCGGTGACTTGCAGCGAATTACATCCTGCGCTGTTGTGGGCATGGGCCATGCCAGGCGCGTGGGGTGCGTGCATGCGCTCGACAGTATTGACGCATTGTCATCGCGTGCACAATGCCGACCCTGAAAGTGCTGCAGCTTCGCACCAGCATGTGTCTGTTGTCAGCGCATAATGATGCATGCAAGCTGAGCTATGCTGTTGTATGGTATGGTGGGTTGAGGTTGCGTGCCAGGTTTCTAGTTGAGTGCCGGTCCACCATTCCGTCTCTCACCCACTGAACCGCTGCCTCACCGATTCTGCTGGTGCCACATGTGCTCCTTTCCCACTGCGTTTCCCCCCCCGCTTCTTCACCACCGCTCCTGCAATCTTCAGTTGTCACATGGCAGGGCTGCGTGGTGAGTTGTAGTTGGCGCCCAAGCTGCGCCCATATGGCACCATGCAATCACCTTCATGCTTGTCTGCCGTCGCCACCATTGACCTGCCATCGCGACCAGCCCCACTGCGGAACGATGAGCACGCTGAACGCGGGGGCTGAACGAGCGGCGTTGTGTAGCATGTCGTTGACCATGTGTCCGTGTGGCATGGCGCTGAACGTGTGATGGCATGGCGTTTGGTTGGTGTGGCGGCTGTGGTGCGCAGGGCTACAGCATCACCATCGCAGGTGTGTACTGGTACTCTGAGAGCAAGCGCCTGGCCAAGCAGGCGGCACAGGCGGCCAAGCAGCAGGCGGAGCTGCAGGAGCCGCTGCTGGGGCCGCCGGGGGCAGCGGGGGCAGCCGGCGACGCCGCGGTGGTCACCTCCGGCGCCAACCAGGGCCCGACCACAGCGATGCCGAGGGTTTCGGAGGCGGGTGGCGGTTCCAAGCCAAGCTCCGCCCGCGAGCGCGAGAGCTCGGTCCCGCAAGGGTCTGCAAACAACGTATAGTCAGACGCTCTTGCTCTTGCTCATGCGTGCTCGCGCCTGTGTGCAGCGGCGTCACCAGCAGCAGCGCCAGCAGCGCCAGCAGCGCCAGCCATAAGCTGCGCTGTAGCTTCCGTGTGACGGCCGGCATGCATCGCCTGCACGTCGTTGCACGTACCAACATAGAGTGGGGCACGTCTTAGGATGAGTGCCTCCCACGCAGACGCCTGTACAAACCACACAGCCACACTTGCTTGCCGGGTGTTGTGCTGCATGTGTCGAACCTTATGCAATGCCTGCAATGCGTGGCAGCGCGCATCAGCGTGCCACAGATGGCTTACTGCCGTGTTTAGCTGTTGTTAGTATAGCAGGTGGTGGCGGGTATTCTAACGGGTAGTCCGATTGTAGTGCAGCAGGGCACGAGGCCGCGCGTGTGCCTAGATGTGTATGAGTGGGTGTACATATTGGCCGAAAGCCGCACGAGAACCCTTTACGTTGCCAGCGCCACTGACCGTTGTGCGACCTGGGGGCCGCCTGCTGCGGCCTGTTGCAAAGCCTCCCAGTGGTCCTTGCTCACACTGCAGGTTGGTGCCGGCGCCACCAGTGCGCAGCCGCGTCGCCGAACGCATAGCCGATAGGTCTGTTATGGATCGTTTTTACAAGAGAGCGCTGCACGTATGCTGACCCATGTGTCACTTGTGCGGCTGGACTGCGCTCCCGGGCCAGCGCCCAGGGGACATATCCTCCGAACACATTCTTCTCATGCCAATATTATACGCCGCTGTATGCCACCTTGTGCTCGCACCTCGGCTCTGCTGTGTGCCCCAGCATTCCGCTCAAATGGTGCACATGCTGTACCTGGCAACTCTTCCTGCCTGGGCTTAACAAGGATGTAGAGGGGATTCTGTACGTGCTGCAACTCAATCTGGCCACCTTCTGGTTTGACAGGGCCTGTAGGTCTAGACAGTAAGGGGCGTTTGACCAAATGAGAATTTCGGACTTGAAGATGCTGAGCGAGGACCAGGCACTGGCGAGAGCAAACCACGCCGCAACACCATGCCGCGAATCCAAATCAGCACCTGCGACAGCAGCATCATCACTGCTGCCAGCTGTGTACTCCCCTTCTCCCCGTTTCCCTGTGTATTACCTTCGATGCGGTTTTCCCTCCCCCCTTCTCCCCTGCTCCTTGTGCCTGTGCCAGTGCCTGTCCATAATCCCAAGCGGGTTGCCGCGATCGACCCGGTGACATGCCAGGATGCATGCATGCATGCCATCGAATCGCGGCGCCAGTGCATGCCGTTCGGAATGCACACATCACGTGCCTTTTAGCTCAGATGTTCGTCGCTGCTCCATGCTAGCGCAGCGCTGTCAGCCTGTCACTACCACCGCCACCATCAGTGGGGTCCGTTGAGCGTTAACCTGACTGTTGGAACCTCCTTGGTGAGCCCCCTGGCGTGTCCTCTAGCGCAAAGAGGACCACCATGCATAAATCAATTAGAATGCGAGCCCGACCAACCCAAAGGTCCTTGGTTGTGTGCTTTCAGCTCCTGCAATGAATGTCCCCTGATGGCAGCCTACCGATCCTGTCAGTACATCGCTGTTATCTGTCCTGGTTGCAATTCCCGTCTGGCGGTTGCTGCATCGACCGGCAATCCCGGGCCTCCCGGGCATGCAGCTGCACTGCCAGTGCAAAGTGGGCTGATGAATATGCAAACGTTTTGAGCCGAGCAATGTGTGCGAAGAGCATATGCTACCGTACCCCCGCCTTAGTTTGCAGACCTGCAGCAGATGCCACATGGGATACAGCCACGCTGCTGCTTATCAATTTCGCGCGCCCGGCCACCACCTGACCTGCCTTTCCAGCTTTGACCGTATTCCTCGTACCCTGAGACGCCTCTGACTCACCTGATGCTGTACAGTCCTTATGCCCCTACTCTGTATGGGGTGGACTCGGGCCTCGTCCTGCTGGTGACCTTACCTATGCTGAGAGTGTATTCCTTGAGTGTCCAATATCATCGCCTTCCACATATACGTGATGCAACACCCATTGGTTGCACACGCAGCAGGTGCGTAAACGGGTTGAGGCCTGAAGCCAAGGGCGCTTGCACAGATGCTGGAAGCGGTGCACCATTCTGCAGCGTGCATGGCAGGGGTGTGGCGCTAAAGACCAAAAGTGTGGCTGTACTCCTTGGCAGCAAGGTCTGCACGACTGCACACCAGTCGTTGCCCAGTGGCCATTACCTCGCTCGCCTGTAGTGACTGGACCACAACGGGGTGACCTGAGCGACCTGTGGTAGCCTGCTGCTGGGCGCAGCTGTGGGCCTCGCTCGCTGCAGGGCTCATCCCGCTGCAGCTGGCTGACTGGCGCCGTACATGCAGCCCGCTACAGACACCTGCGCCTGCAGTTGCGCAAAGGGGCGGCCATGCTGCGTGACAACATGGCAAGTGGCAGGTGACCGCATGGTTAAATGCATTCTTACGAGCTGACCTGTCCATCGACATGCCTCCACTACGGCTGCCAGTGCCGCTACCGTTGCTGCATCCTCCAACAGGTGGCGGGTGAGCTCAGTTACAACTGGGATAACAGCTGAATGAATAGGGAGAATACCAGTTCTAGCACAGTTGGATTTCTGGCAGGTTTTGTGGGGGAAGAAGCTTCCCGATCTGTGTCTGCTTCGCTTGCGAAAGGTACTTAAAGGTTAGGCGCACTATGGGTAGTATGGTGCAGGTGGCCACCGAAGGCTGCAAACAAGAGCAAGCCGAATGGTGAGCGCGCGAGCGACCGGAGGCCGTTCAAAGCAACGCGCCGAATATGGTCGACGTCAGAGAGAGGCGAGGCTGTGTTTGTGAAAGCGCGAGCTGCCTTTATGTATACAGCTCGGCAAGCAGTCCCTCAGCCCAGCCCGCAAAAGCGCGCCGAACTGGCCCTAGTAGCAGTGTTCCGCTCTGCCTGGCCCTAGTAGCAGTGTTCCGCTCTGCCTGAGAATGGCAGAGCGAGCGCCTATTTATGCACGCGGTAAACTCCCGCCAAAATGCACTTTACAGATGCTCGGCATGCTGCTGAGCATCCCTTCAGCAGGCCAGCTCGCTTCTTTGCTGGCCTGCACCAACTTGTAAGACAAACAGGCCCAATGCAGGCAAGCTGAACGCACTAATCAAGCTGACAGGACCACACACAAGCGGGCGTCCGCCGTCCTCCTCTGCTGGCAGGCATCTAGATGGCTTGCATCAGCCGTGACCCCGCCAGTCCCATCACCAACACGCCACACGCGCTAAACAGCCTGACACTGATGGATCATGCGCACAGGCAGGCAGGCAGGCAGGCAGGCGACACACAATGATGTGGTCCATGCTGCCGCTGGGAGCCAACAGCCTGCATGCTGTGCCTATCTAGCGAGTACAACGCCTGTGTGCATGTGTCGCGGCATGCGCGGCAGTTTCACGCGACGTGCAGCCACCCGTAAGCATTGCTTTGAAACTAGGCGCGATCATGGCGCTTTGCCATGCCGACATGCAGCCGATGTGCCAAAGACGCGGCTGTAAGTGCGTGCTCTAGCTCGCCAGCGAAGCGTACGTTCCCCGCCCTCACTTGCATTCAGCTCAGCCAGGTCCATCACCTCCACCACGCCGCGCCCAGCCAGTGGCATTGGAACGTGGCCCGACTGTCCTGGCGCCATATGGAGCGCACCAGCGCCACGGCGTCCCCCCTGCTGGCCATCTGCTTCCGCAAGCGTCGTACAACAGCATGCATGCTGGCCTTGCCATCCGGCCTGCCGCAGCCGTTGCACACCAGATCCGCTGCTGGAAGCGCCAGCATGGGGTAGAGCGCCTCATCAATCACATCACTGTGGCACACGGTGCACTGCTCCAGCGACACCGGCAGCTGGCTGCTGCAGCTGCCCTCGAGTACCAGCACGCCACCCTCCTCCAGTCCTCCTCCATCTCGAAGGGCAGCATGCGCGAGGCGCGCCAGCAGCAGCAGCAGGCGGTGCCTGATGAGGGCACAGGCACTGGCGCCGAGTCCGCGCAATCCTATTGCCACTGCCACCCGCCTCATGCTTGATGCATGTAGATGTGTGTGACGCTCTGCTGCAATCAGGGGGAGGGGGAGGGGCAACGCATGCGTGTGTGTGCCTGCGGGTTCACATATTGGTACATGCCGGGCTTTGGTCTGTTGGCTCTGTTCCAGCCTGCCGCCTGTGCAACGCCTCGCACTGCGGCTCGTGTGCGACTTGTGTGCATGCTTAATGCTCGCTCTGTATTGCTCGCATGTGTCACTCATCTCCGTCTGGTGGCAGGCGAGAAAGGAGGTGAGTCGAGTTGTGTGTGTATGTGTGTGTGTGTGTGTGTGCGTGTGCGTGTGCGTGTGCGTGTGCGTGTGCGTGCGTGCGTGCGTGCGTGTGTGTGTGTGTGTGTGCTGCAATCAGGAGGAGGTAGAGTGCATGGGTGACGCATGCGCATTTGATGTGCATGCCGGCGGGGTTCATATATTAGTACATGCTGGCCTGTGGTCGGTTGTGTTCTGTGTTTACATGTGAATGCGTGCCCGGTTCACATACTAGTACATGCTGGCCTGTGGTCTGTTGTGTGCACAGCGCCTCCCACTGCGGCTGATGTGCGACTTGTGTGCATGCATGGGGGCTCCAGGGCGAGGGTGCGGGGGCGGCGCATATCAGTACACAACGGCTTTGGTGTTTGCTCTATTTCAGTCTGTCCTGCCACCGGTGCAGCCTCTCACTGCAACGCATGTGCTTTTCGTGTGCACGTATGCGGGCTAGGATGCTCCAGCTTGTGTGCATGCATGCGGGCTTCAGGGCGAGGGGGAGGGGGCAACATTGGCAACAGCAACGAATTCCGTGCCACCATGACACCATCAACAGCATGCAAGTGCTCCATCCACATGCTCAGTGTTGTTTCTATTGTCCATCTCCTTCTCATGACAGGTGTCAACAGCAGAGGCGTCGCCAAGAGTGGGACGAGGTCGTATAAGGGGCCTAGCGGCCGCTGCAACGGCTGCTCGCTGGTGGCGCAGGCGGAGGTGTCCTGCTCGGGGGCGTGCGAGCGGCACGGCCTGACCAACCTGGATCCGCTAGGAGAGTCCAAACACAAAGTCGCCCTCAAGCGCCTCGTCGACACGAAGACGTGGATCACCCCCGCCGAGTTCCTGATGCGGCGTGGTCTCCCTCCTGTGTAGCCGCCGAGCCCGAGTAGCCCTTGTGCGCCAGCGCTTCCTTGCTGTGTGTGTGTGTGTGGCGGCGCCCCGCCTTTGCCGCGCTCGGCGCCAGCGCTTCCCTGCCTGTGTGTGTGCGAGGCGCCTCTGCCTTTGCCTCTCTTGGCTGTAAAGTGCGTCTTGCGAAATCTTCTTGCGTACTGAGAGAGAATGTCCCGCTCCGATGAAGAAGCTTACTGCCTTGCAGCACTACGTGACTTGATGCAGCTCTACCCGAACAGCCAGGCCAGCTACCGTGTCAAATATAACTGGGCTCGCAGTATTTTAGATGAGAGCTTCAGGACACCATCAACCAACACAAACTCGGCCTGTCCGCCTGTGATGCGAAGCGGTTCACGTGTGAGGATGGTGTGCACACACTAGCACATGGCCATTACGCCATCAATCAAGGCCCACACGACGGCTCTGCTTTGTGATCCAACCGGTGGAGCTGTCAACCGGCTGTCTAGATGCGGGCAGCCTGCATGATGCGGACCTGCGCTTGGCATGCAAGGGCACGTCCCTGTGCTGTTGCACATAGCTTGCCCAGGCAGCTGGGGTCAGGTCATATCTCTTACCGGTTGCACAGCCGTAGGCCCTGCATGCAGGCACGCAACAGGTGAAGTAGGCAAAGGGCGTCTCATGCCCGCTGCAATGGTCGTGCAGCAAACCGCGGTACACCCGGATCTGGCGCCGCAGGAAGTAGCGGTGTTGGAACAGCCATATTACACTGTTTGACCAATGTTTGACCAATGTTTGACGAATGAACAGCTACTTCCATCACCCACGGTGTCGGCATTAGAGCACACTGTAGCCAGTGCTACGGCTGTGGGCAGCGCCGTTTGCAGTCGCGGGGCCAGGCGTCAGCCTGGCAGGAACAAAAGTTGCCACCTCAGCCTGGAAGCCACCCACACCCCACTAGCAGGCGATGGTGTCTCAAATGGGTAACAAACGGATGGAGCTTCAATTGGGTACTGGTAAATAAAACGCATGCACGCATGGATCAGTGGTTGCACTTCCACCAGAAAATCCGTGAACGCAAACAAAGCCTTGCCTTCCAGTCGTTGCATGCAAAAGCTTCCCGATGCTTGCATGTGATGAATTGATTTCAACAATAATGACAAGCATGTTGTCGGCCTGCGTCCATACACTTGTGCCACGTAATGCACCGTTGCTTGAGCTGTACAATTCCCTGCCAAACAAATGTTCGGTGCAAGCCACCAAAATGGTTTATGAGTTGTGCGGTCGGGGTGCGGTATCACTTAAGACAACCTGAGCTAGGAAAGGGGTGTGCGTGTGAGTGTCCTGGTGCACCGGGTGCATGCTAAGACACATGGGGGTGCTTGAGCGTGTGCATGCATGCGCGCGCATGAGGGCTTAGGAAGTGAGCTTGGGAACGAATGCGATGTCAGTCCGGCGTCGTCATGCATGCAACAATGTGCGCAAGCCGGCTACACATTGAAGTGAGTCCAGCATACAGTTCTCAGGCATTCATGAACGCTCTTCGCTAGTCATGCGTAGCGACACCTCAACAAGGCGCGTGTAAGTTGCCGGCTTGGGCAATAAATCGTCGCACGCCCGCTCGCGGACGGCCGCCAGCCAAGCACGCAAGTCCTGCAGCCGGGAGGACATGGCATCACGGCGGGAGCGCCGTACGGCACATAAGACATTGCTACGATGCACCTGAGCAAACGATGACGGGTGCACACGATGCCAACACACGGATCCACATGGCTACCAGAACTCAACGAGACTGATCGTCATGCCCATCACCACAAATGTATTAGCACAATGTTCCCATCACGCCCGAACGCCGAACCTGTTCTGTGTCGATATCCAGCAGCGTCGGGAGCGTGTTCGTGGGGGCCACAGGGATGCATGCCGCAGCTGCCTGCTGCAGGGTCCTCTCCAGCACGCCGGTGGTGCTCCAGGGAATGTCCTGCGTGATGGGGGGGTCCCGTGGTGAGCACTTACGATGGTGTCAGGCGGCCGTTGCTGCATCAAGTCGGCGGGTGGCATCCGAATTTAATGGTAAAACTTGCTTACCAGGGCCCTATGAATGCATGATTGCATACATTTGTGCACATAGCCATTCATCCGTCCATGGCCACACACCGTCAGATGGTGCACATGCAACCCTACACACATCACTTACACAGTCAGCCTGCACAGTTCACACCGCCACGCTAGCCCCATCCCCGAATGGCCTGCCATGCCACCACGTGTCAAGCCATTCAATTCAATCATTTGTTCAATTGATCCAGTTGCACTTCTCTGTCCATGCTCCCACAGGGCAGCCTAAAATAGGCGCTCGTTGCACCGCCAGCTATGCTCGCCGCCCCATGCGCAAGGGCAAAAGCGCTGCTGTGCCCGCTTGCTGCTGCATGCCGCTGCCCTACCTGGAGCAATGGCTTGAGGTCCGTACCGCGCCTCACGCCTAGCAGGTAGTACCCGCCGTCCTCGGCAGGCCCGAGTACCACCTGCACGCCAGGCACGGCAGTTATTACAGAATATAGGTATTAGCTCCGTTTCCGCTATTGTCGATGTCACTAATTATACATGTTATAGTTTTGGCCAACCATTACATGGCATGTTGGGCAACGTGACATCGGTATGTGCAGATCAAATGTGCACAAGGCCAGCACAATGTACACAAGTGAATACATTCTCCCTGACTCTTGGGCGGCTAAGTGTGGGAGAAGCGTTTGCCCTCCATGCTGCATGCAATACCGTAGTTGCTTTGTGCAAGTCCCTCTCAATCCTCGTCTACAAAACTCGGCTGGCAAAGGCAGGAGACGCCAGGCATACCATTCAACGCGCGGGTCGGGCCAAGGCGTTGGAAGGTGTTGCCGCACGGCTACCTGGAAGGGGGTGGTCACCCCAACGGTGGGCTACATGGGAGTGCTGCAGGGGGAGCGCCACATTAGGAAGCAGCCGATCCCATGCTATGCGTAATCGGCCTACCGTAGGTCCAAAAGTCCTATGCTTCTACCATTACGTTGGTGGTGGTCATTGTGCAACACGTAGCAGTGAGCGCTCAACGTTGTCTCAGCAGGGGACACAGGTAGGCATCACTGTAATACCAGTGCGTTGGGTGCGAGTACTTACCGGGTATGATTCCAACGCCTGGAAGGCTGCCGTCAGTATGTCGTGCGTCAAGTCCGGAATGTCAGATCCCACCACCACCGCCTTCAGACGCACCGCAGCAAGAAGGGGGGGGCAGCAAGGGCGTCATGCCGAGACTCGGCTGCAAGCCAGGTCGCATGCCTGATCGCCTGAGAGTGCTTCAGGACACCCAAATCTCACATTTGTGCATGGCGGCAGGCCCTGGTCCAGCATCCGCAGCGCGGTTGGCAACATCATCCGCTGGTGCAGGCAACAGGAGTACAAGGCCCACATCAGTACATCAGTATATCACCCCCCGAGCGCGACGAATTACACGAATTGCATGGTCATGGCCAGACAGTGGCCTCTGCTGACCGTGTCTGTCACAATTCCAAAACTCCACATGCGTTCACGGTTACGGCTGCTACCTTTTCCACACCGGGCACAGCCAGGGCTTCCGACAAGGCGACCTCCAGCTTGGTTCCCAGGCAGTCCACTGGCGTTTGCGACCGACACTCCTGGGATGTGTGAACGGAGGTGCGGCCAGCATGCAAGTAGGAATTTCCGGTCAATCTGCTGAGTGTAGAAGTGAAGCACACCAGCAACTGGCTGGTCATCGCACCATAGCACTGCTGTGGCCGCGGTTGGGCTACCCATAGCAGGCAGGTCACATAACAGCCCATAGTCGTTACGGAGTCAGTCATGCTATGCGACACCACTAGCTGATCCCAGGGTATGAATTCATGGCTGCTGGCAAGTGTGGAGGTGTCTGAAGAAGAAAGCAGGCCAGAGGAACTGCCTGGTTTGGGGTTGCAATGCCGTGCCTCTGCAGCTGTGCACACCACTCACCACCGGCAGGTCGTGCAACCACTTGCGGACAGACTCTGTGGAGTCAGCGCTGCTGTGCAATACCACTGGCCGATACCCAGAACACCTGCGTGCAGGGAAGTGCATGGGCGTTCGAGCCCTGTATCAAGCGCCGTAATCAGTGCCACGCGGCGATGGTATCATCACATACAGAGGTGTTTCTCACCTGCAGCACTCTCCTATTGCATGTTCAGCACATGACTGGTAGAACGAACATGCATTATCAGCGCCCACTGTCGCTGCTAATCGTGTTTTGACTTTGCCAGGAACGGGCAATCGGCAGAACACCAGAGCGACACCGCTTACAGGCTGCCCTTCCATCCATGTGGCTGCAGCGCACGGATGTGCAGCAATATCAGTATGTAAAGTGAGGAATGGCTCATCAGTTATAATTACAGTGCACAGCTGTGTTGCAGGCAATTGCGCAGCGGTACGCTGACACGTCAGATCCGACAGTGTCTCCTGGCCATGCACATCTACACACAGCTTTTACGTCCGTCACCTCAGCTTTTGTCACCAGTTGCAAACATGTACGCTCTGGCACAGACTGCTCCCTTTCGCGCCGTTCGGCCAACCACTCACCTGCAAAGAGCTGGGTGCAGCGGACGCTCACAGCGAAGCTTGGTAGCGGGAGCTTCCAAAGGCTTCTCTACTGAGCCCAAAACACCCCAGGTACAGGGGTTGCTCCGCCAGTCCACGAGCTGCTATGTGCGGGCCAACCTGCCTGGCAGGTTCTGTATTGGGCAGTGTCTCACGCAGGTTTGCCACAAACCTGCTGCAGAAACCCGGCGATGACAAGTCAGAATCAGAAGAGCCAACCACATCGTTTGCTTCTACGGGCAGCGTGGAGGAGGGCATCGATGCCCTTGAGGCGCGAATTGTAAGTGGAAGCAGTGACTTGTAACATAACTCATTGCTTATGCACAACTGGAGTAGACTATGAGAGCAACACGGAGCGCCTGAGGCTGCGTATTACGTGTGCTGCTGGGCACGCCTGGCAGCGTGTGTAACCAGTCGTGACCTGCCTGCCTTTGTGCAAACACGCACCTCATATGCAGAGGTCCAGGCGTGCAAAGAAGGGTGCTGAGGCCAAAGTAAAGGTCAACGCTCCAGTGGTGGACACTGTGACCGGCAAAGCACCTCAAACACCAGCGGACGAGGCAGAGGCAACGTACGTCGTTGGCCTCACCTTCCTCTTTGGTGCCATTATTATTGAGGGCTTGCTCCTTGCTGGCTCGGTGAGTGCTGCCTAATACTGTGTGCCTGTGTGGCCCGGCATGCTGGGGCCGGCAGCGCCACAAGCGCAGCGAAACCTGCACTGCGCAGATTCACTGTGCGCAAAGCATGCACAGCCGGGACGCACTCTCACCGTTTCAAAGCACGAAGCTAAACACTGGGACTGTGTTCACACGATTCGCACGATGTCGCCGTGCACATGGCAGAGCAGTACCCAATGACTGCATGCGAGAGGGCGATTGCACAGTTACGCAGTCTTAGCAATGGACGTCTGTGCATCCACTTGATGCGCACGCGCATGCCATGCGACCCTGGAGCCTGCTTGGTGGTTCTTCACCCTGCATTCACACATGCGCCAATGATATGCCTTGCATGCCATGCCCCCCACAGGGCTTCCTGCCAGAGGAGTGGGATAACTTCCTCGCGGACCAGCTCTACCCCACGTACTCGCCCACGGTGGTGGTGTTCCTGCTGTTGTCGTCTCTGTACGGCTTGTACAAGACGGGCAAGCTGCCCGGCATGAAGCAGCAATGAGCGGGAACGCTACGTGGGGTGCCAGCCTATCCCATGCACACAGCTGTTCTGTACTTGAGGTTCGGAGCCGTTTGGACGATTCGTGTTGGCAGCTCCAGTTTGTGTAGCTTGAACTACTCGCATGCACACCGATGTCACATTTGGAGTGCATTTGGCATGGCGCTGCCGCTGTTGCTGCAGGTGTGTTTTGTGTACAGCATTCGAATTCGAGAGGCGTATGGCTCAGTGGCCCCATGAGTTTCATCCACATGTTGTTGGTTTGTGGTTTGGTTTTGCGCGTTAAAGACATGAACCACGAACGGACGGCGTTGAACATCGAAGCGACCCATGCACACCACGTGCGTGCACACTGAGTGCTGGCTTGTTTGGGACGAAACTGTGAGCTGCCGATGAGCGAAGCACCTGCTTCTGAGGCAGTACCCGTCATGGAAGCTCATCTGTGCCGATACGTGTGCATACATGTGCAGCTGGTAGGTGACATCACCAGGCAGTGGCAAGTGCATGCAACTGTGCGTGTAGCAGCATATGGGCGTGCCTCACCTCACTTCACCCAGCCCGCGCTCCGACAGCGGTCACACACGACACAGCTGGAGCCAGAGCTGCAGGCTGACAGCGTGTGCGCCTAGCAGCAGCCTCGTTTGGAAGGCGCAGCCTGGCATCCTGCTGTGCCGCTCGTATTGGGGTGTCTAAACGGCATGACCACCTGCGCTGGGGCCTGGCTGAAGCAGGGGTGGACTGGTGAGTGGTGGTGTATGGCAGGACGGTGTCGAGCTCACAGGCATGCTGAGCTGGGCATCGCCGCAGGTACTCACGCCGTACAGCTGGCGAGGCCCTCTGGATTACGTGGGCAGACTAGAGAGTCATAGTCGCAGGTGTTGCAAGATAAGGTTACAAAACAGGCTGGGGAGCACAGGCTGTTGCATACCGCCCATCCACACTCGCGGTCCCGCCAGTCTGACCCCCGGCGCAGCCGGATACAAATTTAATTAGTGCATGTGTGCATGTGCGAGATGCAGGTAACTAGTAGCAGGTCAGGTATTTCAAGTAAATCGTGAGTCAACCAGGTGTTGATGCTTGTGGCAGGGGAGCCCTCATGCGCCCCACGCCCTGACAGGACTTATTTTGATTCAGGCGGTTTGGTGCTTGAATTGGAAGAAAGAATGGAGAGAGCAGTGGGTGATGATCGTGGGACGCGCAGCAGCAGCAGGGCCAGCAAGCGCACACGCAACACCACTGCCGGACGCGGACGACACAGCCACGTGCGCATGCATCAGACCCATGATGCAGGACATTCGCCTGCACCTAGGAGCCGCATACGCAGGCAGGTGTTTGAGCTTATTTTGGAGGCGAAACAACTGAGCAACACGGTGTGTTGGTGTGAGAGACGACCGGTCTGTCCTGTGGTTAGCCTGGTGCAGGCACGCAAGCGATGGGCAGCTGCCCGCTGTGCAGTCACACACATAGTACGAGGGGCGCACATAGCGCAGCGAGCCGCGATCTGAAACCAAAGGTGTCCGAGAGCGCGCGAGGCAGGGCTGCAGCATAATTATGCGGCTGAGCGCGGGGCACGTATTACAGGCCGCAGGCGAAAGGGCTGGCGGTCCTGCTAATCCAGTGAGTGCAGTCGAATCACATATCCTTGAAAAAGCAAGTGCTGACGTGGCTCGTAGTGGCTTTACTCATGCAATGCGAGCGGAGCGTGTTCAGTGGCAGTAGTGACGAACGTACTCATGCGTGGATGCACCCACAGCAACGGTTGCAACCAGGCATACAGCCCACAAAGTCACAAACCTGAGCCTGCGAGAGCAACACACGCTAGCACAGGCCGGCTGTGGCGGGAGGGGACGAAACTACGAGTGCCCGGGAGAATCACACTCCCTCGCATCACACCCTGAACGCGATCCCTCAGGTGGGTGAGCGGCATGTGCGCACTTGGTGAGCAGTGCAGGCACGTCAGCCGGTGGCAAGCGGGGGTGAAGGGGGGCAAGGCGTGGAGACACCGGGAAGGGGTCATATCAGGCAACACGGGGAGTGCAAGTGTGAACAAGACATACCACAGTAACAAATGCTGGGAGGGGGAGGGGGAGGGGGACAACAAACAACGTGCAGATAATGCCGCCTCGAACATAATTTCGGGATTAATATTGGTGGACTGGTGGGGGGGGCGCTCCGTCTCACGCATGCGATGCAACGCGCGGATAGCTTTGGCAGACGCACATACAAACAGGTGAGAGTGCATGCAGACTGCCAAGAGGTTTGAAGGGGGGGCCATGTGGGGCGTCTTCACCGATAAAGAGGGAGTGTGAGTGTTGGATTAATGGCGCTGGGAAACGCATTCTGGCGCTGTAAAGACGCATTCACAGGTTCGCGTATAATCGCACCTTGCATGAGTAACGGCAGAGCCGCCATGCAGTTGGGCGCGTCATTGTTATTTATGGATGGAGGGATCAGCAAGCCAGGCCATGCACGGTGGGAGGTGCAAAACCATGGTTGTGAGATGCGTGAGGATCACGTTGCCGTTGAGCCACACTGTCGGTTACGTCATTCGCTGCTGGGGCAAAACTCTTCGCCGCACTCAACGATAAGCATGTCACCCTTGCAGCGCGTGCACGTGGGCGGCGAGTTGCCCACGAGACACGCTGCATGGATGTGGATCGTGTCCTGACCCTTCGCTCGCTGGTTGAACAGCAATCAGCACGGATGGCGTGTTTCAGGTTGGCACTTATTTCGTCACCTGTCAGCACAGCCGGCCAGAGCGCCTGCCGCATTCAAAGCTGCAGGCGTGCCCGCCTGCTTACCGCTCAGGCGGCTCCTGGCGCAACCTGTCCGCCGCCCAAGTATTTAGCGCTGTGCGGCCTTGCTGTTGGGCAGGGCGCGCCCGCGGACCTTGGTGAAGGAGGCCTGGGTGCTGCTGGCGCCGGCGGTGGCGGCGGCGGGCTGCAGCGCGGCGGCCCCGGCGGCGCCTCCGGGTGAAAGGTCCTCCGCCAGGCGCAGCGCCATGCGGCGCACAAGCTGGCGCACCAGCATCTCCGCGGTGGTGCGCATGCCCTGTTCAATGAGGCGCACAGCGTGAGCGGGGAAGCGGGGCGGGCACGGGGTCAGGGACGCAAGCTCAGCTCAACACGATGCAGGGGTGCCGCAGACCGTGACCAATGCACTCCACCGGCAATGTGCGGCAGAGGCACACGCTATGGCCTAATAACGGTTTGATGCAGGACCAACACCAGCAGTGAAGCAAGGACACACCCGTACATGTTGTGCTCCATGTACCGATACTGCCGTCCCCCCTTCTCGCCCTGTTCAATCCCTTGGCATGCAGCTACTGCCTCCAGGCAGGCCCCTCCCCCCTCACTCGCACTCACCGGCAGCAGCTCCGGCACCAACGGCACCAGCTCCGCCGCGCCGCGGATGGCGCGCGAGCCCGTGAGCGCGATGTTGGGCAGCTGGTTGAGGCTGGGCTGCGCCAGCTCCAGCAGCGTGCGGATGGTGGCCAGCGCCTGGCGGTCCTCAGCAGTCAGCGCCACCGCCGGCTGCATGCTCGACAGCATCTCCATCGGCAGCGGCAGCGGCATCAGCATGCTGCGCAGCGGGCCTAGGGCCTCCACGCTCCGCAGCGCCGCCATCGCGCTCGCGCTCGTCATAACCAGCCTAAGCGCCTCGCTCAGAGCCTCCCTGGACATCGCGTCGATCGCCGCCACGAGCTCCTCCACAATAAGCTCTTGCGCGTATGAGCCGTCCTTGGCAAACACCACCTTGAGGACCTCCTTGGTGGCGTCGTTGAACACGGGGCCCTCGTCCCAGCCGGCCTGCCCCTTCACGCGCTCGGTGGTGAGCGCGGCCGAGAAGGTCGGGCCCGACGCGATCGGCTTGTTGCACGCGGTCGTGAAGCTACCGAACGACGCGACCATCTTCTGCAGGCGCTCGACGTCGATGCGGTTCGACTCGCCGTAGAGCAGCGTGCGCAGCGCGGCGCGCATGCGCGGGTTCTTGTCGGTCAGCAGGCGGCGCGACATGTAGGGCATGCACTCGTTCACGATCGCGTACTTGGGGTCGACGGTCAGGGCGATGCCCTCGATCACGCAGAACGCACGCAGCACGAGCGTGAAGTATGGTGGGATGCACAGTTGGAAGTTCATGGCCACGCCCTGCAGCTCCCCCGCCATGCCCTTGACGTCAAAGGAGCCGAGGCCGCCGCCCTTGGTGAGGGAGCCCAGCAGGCCCTTCATCACGGGCGCGATGAACTGCTCGGACCCAGGAGGAGGAGGGCCGTCGGGGAAGAACCTGCGCGAGCACCACCGCCAGGAAGCATGCAACGCCGATCAGCGGCCAGGACGCGGTGGCCACGCAAAGGTGGTGCTGGTGTTGCTCACAGCCCGCCTGCCAGTCCTTTCCTTGGGCGGCGCAAGGTTCGGTGAACGCGTGGCATTGTGCACACGCTTGCGACTCTGCCACTGCCTGCCGCTGCCACTGTTATGGCCTCACAAGGCATCATGCGTTCATGCGTGCCCCCAAAATCATGTCAGGGCAGTGCACGCCGTCAGTCAGCCGTCCTTCCGGCCAGCCACACACCAGAGTACACTGCATGGCCCCAAGGGAAGCACACTGCATGGCCCCATGGGAACCAATTCTTTCTAAACACACCAGACAGCACACAGGCTCACCCGAGCTCCTGCAGGTCCAGGGCGACCGCGTTCCAGTCCTCCAGCATGAGGTGCGCGATGAACTCCACCAGGGCGACGCGCTGGGTCTCGGTGATCTGGGTCATGAGGCCAAAGTCCAGGATCACAATCTTGCCGTCGGGCGCCAGCAGCAGGTTGCCGGGGTGCGGGTCGGCGTGCAGCAGGCCCGTCTCCAGCAGCTGGATGAGGTAGCAGTTGAGCAGCGTGGAGCACATGGCGCGGATGGCCTCGGGCTTGGCCTTGTTCAGCTTCTGGCCCTCGATCCACTCCGTCACGATGATCTTGCGCGAGGTGTACTCGTTCACGACCGTCGCCACGCGCACGCCCTGCGCACACAAACCCACACGCCAGGGAGTACATAAGTGATGATGCATGCCGCACCGGTGCATCCAAAGTGACGGACAAAACGTGCCTCGGGCATTCAGCCGTGCATGCACACCACGGTCGTGCACCAGGCAAGATCATGCAGCGCTAGAATGGCTTCTCGCCCCTTGCAAGTGCACTCGCACTCGCATCGTCCGTCCGCCCTTGCTGCATGGTGCTTGGCAAACGCGTGTCCAACTACGCACCTCGAGCGTCGCCATGGACTTCTTGAACTCGATCGTGTTGGAGGCCTCCAGCTCATAGTCCAGCTCCTCAAAGAAGCGCAGCGCCCAGTCGTCCAGCGCGCCAGACCACTCGCCGCTCATGCCCGGCACCATCGTCATCAGCACCGCCACGCGGCGCAGGATGTGCACGTCCAGCGCCACCTGCTCCAGCACGCCCGGGCGCTGCACCTTGACCGCCACCTCCTGCCCGCCGCAGTCGTCGCGCAGCTTGCCGCGGTAGACCTGGCCCAGGGAGGCTGCGGCGAGCGGCTCCTCGCTGAGCCACTCAAACACCTCGTCCACCTGCTGGCCCAGCCCCGTCTCAAGCACCTCGCGCGCCTCCACGGTGCTGAACGTCTTGACGTTGTCCTGCAATCGTGACGCATACCGTACGTATTGTGAGTGTGCCGAAGGGGGCTCGAGTGAGCCAAGGTTCTGCGCTGCGGCATCAAGGTCCATCGTGCGAGACCAAACCACTCGACGTGTGCAAAAGGTCGAGAGGACCCGCTGCAAGCACAAGCACCCACCTGCAGGTCACGCAGCTGAGCCAGGTAAGTCTCAGGGATGACGTCTGTGCGGGTGGACAGCTGCTGCGCCATTTTTATGAACGTGGGGCCCTGCGCCTCGATGATGTCTCGCGCCTGCTTGGCGCGAGTCGGCATCATCTTCTCCCAGTTGCCCATTTTCAGGTCGATGAGGATAGTCGTGGTGAAGCTCACAAGCACATACACAATCTGCAAGTGCACAGGTGAGGGATATTTTCAGGTCAAGGAGCGTTGTTTGCTGCAGTGCAGTGACACACGTGGTGAATCCGAAGTGAGCGCAGAGCAAACGAAGGCCCACCTCTGTGTTGCGCTTCATGCACAGCAGTGGCTTGTCGCTGAAGTACTGCTCAAGCGCCTTGGGATCGTAGCGAGTCGGGACTTTGCTGGCTGCCACTTTTCTCTGCTCCTCCTCCAGGCTGCCTGACTTCCAGTCAGGCTTTGGCAGCGCTGCCACCACCGTGGCCAACGCAAACAGCGTCATTTGCAGAGCCTGGGCCGAGGGTGTGCCGGCAGCTATGGTTGGCGCAACCTGAAGGTTGACAAAGAGCAGTACCGTTCTGTATTGTGCCAAGCAAGGAAGGTTACGTGCACATTCAACCCTACACCGCTGAGGAGGACAAGAGATAGACGGAGCTGCGTCAGTCAGGCAGTGCACGCACCGAAATGTTTGCTGTTACGGCCTCCTGCGCCGCAAGCATCGCGTCGATGTTGCTGGCTCCAGCGCCTGTGAACCGCAGCGTGGTCATTAGCTGCTGCACCCCCAGCACAAGCGCGCTGATCCACTGCGCAGCTTGAGCCTGTCAATCAACCACCAGGGTAAGCAGGAACACGGTTTTCACACATCGCATTTGTCACCTTCCCATGCGCTCTCATGTTGGGCATAGGCCACAAGGCAAAGCACCAAGGTTTGCCATACATCTGACCCTGGCCAGCAGCAAACGAACCTCAGTTTGCATGTCCAGCACACCCTTGACGCCATCCATGAGCTCGGTAATGCCTGTGCGGAGCGAATCGTATGCCGCTGGGTCGACCGTCTGAATTACGGCCAGCCTGTCCAGAGCAAACACAGACAGCGCCTGGATGGTTGCTGTGGTGCTGTCCAGAGCATAAGCTGCTGCATCCTGGGCCGCTGGCGATAAGCTGATGTCTGCTAAGACGGGGGCAGCCGATGCCATAGCGTCTTGGAGAACTGCCGTGTCCAGCACTGGGAGCACGTGTGCGGACTGGTGCAACACCTGCAGGGCAACGACATATGTGCGGAAGCGCACGGCAAGGACACACTTCAGTTCGCACCCGGGTTCGCACATGCCGCAAAACGAGCAGCACATTTGTGCGCAGAGCACAACGCACCTCGGGTGTTGCCACCAGATGCTGTGCATGGTGCAAGGCACTGGTTCCTGCAAAAGGAGCCCACAGCAGAAACATCCCACACCAGAAACGTCAGTCAGTTCAAAGATACACATGTTCAGGGTGTCGCCGTGCCAGCACAGCAAAACAGTCGTGGCCGAGGACGGCAGCGGACGTGCCCCGTGCTGGCCTATCCTTTCAGTAAGCTTGCACATAAGCTATTTGGTAAGGTTACCAAGCCGCGGCCTTCAACCCCGCAGTCCAAAAGACACATTTGTCCCGAAGGCTGGCCCTTGGTGGGCCAAGCAAAGAGAGGGCTGAGAGAAAGCTCATGCGCCTGGAAAGGCAAAAGGATAAGAAAACGCACCGTGAATGGCGTGGTTGATGGTGCTAAAGAGGCCGGAAACGCTGTCGTGGTGTCCTGAAGGCATGAGAGCCCTGATAATGAGGTCCGTTGTCGCCGCATCTACTGTGGCTGCTGTATCGCTCAAGCTGCGCAAAGGGACAAGCCGCCTGTGACGCAGCTGCTGGTTCGGTGCGTGGGAAACCCTGCGAGGCGAGGCCAGCAGGCAAGAGAAGATCCTGGTTCACGTCCATTAAAAGAACGTTTGAATGACCTGCAAACTTCACACAGCAGCCGCGCCTTGCGCGTCCGCACACCTATATTGCTGCAGGCTGGAGCGCCTGAGTCCCACAGCCTTCCCGAGCTGCATTGTGCCTGAAAACCTTAAGCCAGGTCAAGTTGCTCGGTTATAAAATCTGTAAGTCGCGCGCAGCTTGAGACAGCAATAAATATAATAAGCTGACTACACAAGAAAAAATCGCTGTCGTTGCCTTTCTCACGCCGTAACACCTTGGCTTTGTTGTTGCGACAAACCTGCCCCTGCCCTCAACTTCATGCCAAAGCATTCAGCTCACACAAATTTTGAACACAGCTGTCGCCCTCGCCACTCCCCTGTCCCCAAACCCAGTCACCAAGTCACTAAACCAGGCCTCACGGGCATCTCCCTAACCCACCTGTTTTGGGGAGCTGCTGTGCTGCATGGGCGGTGTGCGCCATACCTGATGCCCTTGCCCGGGACGCTGAACCCTTATGCACCACGCTGGACGTTCACATAGCAAACTGTCAGTATGCAGACCGCAATATGCACTAACGGGAACTCGATGCGGCAGGTGCTCCGCACAGCTGCAACGTCACGGTGTCTATCCACCTGTGATGCAGTCTTGCACTCGGCAGGTCTAGCAAAGCGCCCTGCGTACGCGCAACTGTGCAACTGGAGCCACGTAAGTCTGCAGCTGACAGCCAAGTACAGGACTGTGCACCATGTCTGCATCGGAAAGAGCAACATGCGTTAGCAGTTGCTGCCCTGAACTCACAGCACCTCTCGGCAGCGCTCACTCGCTCACAACGCGCAGAGCGCTCGAGTCCAGTGCCACCCTGTGCGCTCGCTGCAATACAATGCTGACACCCTGTGCACTTGTGTGCAACAGGTAACTGGCCAGGGAACGCGCCTGTCACCGCCGCACTATAAGGAGGATGACAACATCACGGTTGCACAGCCTGGCGCACAGATATCAGCAGGGCCAGACCTGGAAGCCAGCACTGCGGGCGCTGCGGATAGCCTGACTGAGGTACGTGCTGAAGCAGGGGGCAAGCGCCCTGCCTGCGTGCAGCTCTGACACCGCAATAACGCACTCCTGCCACAATACACGCACCGTGTGCGTACACTGGCCAGCACAGGCCTCACCGCAAACAATAGGACGCACCCACATTGTACATGACAGGAAGGAGTCGAGGAGGAGGCACAGCTGAGGATTATTGGCCTGGGCAAGCGGGGCGTCAGCGCCGGACACAAGCTGCTCGGTGCGTCCCAGTGCTGTACTCTAGCGCTGTGACGTTCGTTGCTTGCTAGCGCTTACCCACGCGACCTCCTGCTCTGCGTAAGGCGTGACCACCTTCATGCATACGGCATGCAGGGTGTGGACAAGTGCAGGAGGCAGAGTTCTGGGCTATTGATAACGACAAGCGGGTGAGGAAGGCTTTGCAGATTGCGTGCATTTTGTGCCCAGTGGCTGATTGCCACAAACCAATGTTACCAGCTGAAATGGGCAGGGATTCAGGCAGGGCTATGCAGTGATTGATGGTGAGCACAAGGGTTGGTGTGCATCAGTGCATGTAAATCAGCGCCGTTCTATGCTGCACGCTTGGCTACATTCGCGACGGTGTGCCTTGAAGCACGAACCTGCACACCACACTGGCTCTCATCCACGCTGCTGCTACTGCTGCCAGCGCTGCTCTTTGACTCATCAGAGATCTACGTGCCCTTATCCTCAGCACTTTATGAACACACCAGGCTGCAGCGCTTGCTAGGCGTCACAGATGAGCCACCCTCACCTGTGCAACCACACCATGTATCTCTGTGAGCCTGTGGCACAGCCCTGCTGTCCAGGCCCTTGCCCAGCTAGGCATCCAGCCTTGCGCACGCACCCCACCCATTGGAGCCAGCAAGCACCAACAGCAGGCGCTCATGGGGGTGCAGCCTTCTGTGCAGTGGTTCCATGCGCCGACCGCCATTCAATGCACTTCTGTCCCCCGGCCCCCCCCCCTCCCCGTTGTACATACACGTTACTGAGGTGCGGGGACCATGATTGTGGTGTATGCAGGTGATCAACAGCTGCAAAGATACAGCCAACACAATAGAGCTGTCGCAGAGCGACGACTGCCGCCTGACACAAGCCGAGCTGCAGGCCATCAGCGGCCGCACGGCGGCACAGCAAGGGGTGGAGGAGGAGGTTGCGGACAGCTCTGCCGGTGCGCCCCTAGCCCCACCTGCACGGTCCTCTCCAGGACCATGGTGCAAACGCTCTGTACTGCAGTGTGACTCAAGTACCAACTACGAAGTCATGCTGGTTCGTATGTCTCGCACACATCGCCGGCGCTGTGTGCCCCGGCACGTGTTCCTGTGGGAGAGTCCCGATGACGCAAACCGTGCCTGTGAAATGCAGGTGCCGTGTTTGTGTTGGGCACGGCCTTTGGAAGCCCAGGAGGCGCGCCACTGGTGAGCGACTGGCCAAGCTTGTGTGCTTCTGCCCCGGAATGCCACGGAACACGATGTTATACAGCCGATTCAGGAGATATCATACATTCATATGGCTTAGGACTTTTGTAGCACCTCGGGCAGAAAGTAAATGCACATGCATGACCCCAAACACATGCCGGCCTCGTTCTGGCGTCGTTTAATGAGCTACTGAGCTGCCTTGCTCGGCTGTGTGCATCTGCCTGCAACGCCTGCTGCCTGCCCGAGCAGATGCTGCAGCTAGTGCGCTACCTTCGCCGCCAGGGCTTCTTTGTGGCAGTGGCGCTCACACGCCCGTTTGACTTTGAGGGCGCACGCAAGCTGGAGCAGGCCGATGTGCTCATCTCCCTGCTGGAGGAAGTAGCACACCTCGTGGTGGGTGCATGTGATGGGGATGGATTGCCCGCAGCGGGCATGCGCACGCACGTGTGCATGTAGGTGCTGGTGTAGGGTTGATTGTGAAAGCAGATGCAAGCCGCCTGCGTCCCGGCATGGATGAGCTGCACGTGTTGCTGTTGAAACGTGGTGTGTGGCACCTTGCACAGCTGGCATCTACGTGCTGCGCTTGCCCCAGGATTGTGGGGGTTGCCGTGAAGCGTGACCCGTGCTGGGTGGCCTTGTCACAAACCACAACGCAAGTTTGCCACTTGTCTTCAAATCGATGACCATTGCTAGCCAGGCGGCCAAGGTGAACAGGACAGCGTATGACCAGCACATGTCCCTGAGCGCCATGTTTTGACGTGAGCCATGCGTGCACACCGGCTCGTACGTGCATGTACACGTGTGCGTGCAGGTGGTGGTGGAGCAAGGGGTGCTGGTGAAGGCCAGCCAGGAGCTCACTATGTCGCAGGCGTGCGCCATCGCCGACAACACGCTGGAGTACACCGTGAGGTCCACGCTGTGGGCGCTCAGGTGGGCATGAGACAGCGGCCCTCGATCAGGGCGAGCGCTGACGGCATAGGTTGGGTTGGGGCAGGTCCGACTTCCACGCATGGAGCTTATCTAGTCTAGGCTGGCACTCCCATTGAGATGAGAACCGATTTGGCATGAGGCAGCTACGTACATCCAACCACAACAGTATGCGGCAGGAGGTCATGGCTGCGCGTGCAGCAGCCCGCCACAAGCACTGAACTGCCACACCCTCAAATGCTGCCACAATATCAGTGTGAACCTCCAACATCATCTTTTGCTTTGGTGCTTTGCGTTTCATGTGTGTGTGATGCGCTCGACTGCTGCGACGCTGCCGTGGTTGGGTCATGCGCAATGCAGGGCACCCGAGGTGCTGCAGGTCTCAGACGGCGCGTTCGCATGGCACGGCCGCGACCTGCGTCTGATCAAGCGCCCGCTGTTCCCCCCCATGATGAGCTTCCTGTCGTGCCCCGGGCATGGCACGCTGGGCAGAGGCCAGGCCTGCGCGCCGCCGGGCCTGCTGCGCCAGGCGGGTCTGGCCAGTACGCTCAGCACGCTGGCAGAGGATGGCGTCAAGGTAAGCGTCGTCATGACTTGCGGAGTTATGGTGTAAGCCCACGGTGTAAGCCTTCCTTCCTTCCTTCCACCAGCAAAAGCCCTGTTCAGGGTTGGTCTGCGTGCAACGCAGCACCATGCGGATGCCACGGATCACGCACTTTGCCACCACGTAGTCACCATGTCAGTATTGCTTATACAGTGTGTCACTCATATGGGTCCGTGTAATGGGCACGTGCGTGTTGGTGGCACATGGTAGGACTCCAAGCGCGGCACAAATGCATGTGCTGTGGGTCGGCGGGGCGCTGCAGGCTGCCATCGAGTCGCCCTTCCTGGAGGGAAAGATGGAGCATGCGACCGGCGTGCTGTGCATCCTGCGCATGGCGCCGTCCATGCTGGACAGTGTGGAGGGAGCGACGGTGCCGGATTCCGCCAAGGAGCATGCGCTGAGGTCCGCGGTACAGGTGCGGTACATGGCAGGCCCGCGTATGTGGGATGGCGTGGATCCGTTGCGGGTACCGGGTACGCAGCACGGTGCTACTGAATGCATCGCCGGTACTTGGCAGCACACAATATGTTTTAGAAGTATTGGCTCCCGTGGGGCCATGCAATGTGATACAACATGTGTGTGCACAAGCATGGCCACGCGCGGGTCGCTCGCGCAACACCCTTGCATGCGCACAGCGCAAGGCTGACGACATCACACTGACAGGACCGCATTGCGTGCGCTTGCCCGCATTGCGCGCTGCGGCCTGCCAGGTTGCGGCCATGACCGTGCGTGACATGGTGGGCGCGCACTGCCACGACATCGTGGTGTGCCCCCAGCTGTGCGCCGACATGGAGACCACCGGTGCTCTCTCCTCCGCGCCGCCACCTGGCCAGGCCGCTTCCGCCGTCCTGCTGCTGCCCAGCGGCAGCGCCAACGGCAGCGTTGGCGGTGGTGGCATGCGGCAGGAGGGTGTGGCGGCCTCGGGCAACCGACTGCAGCAGCAGCAATGGGGCGACCCGCAGGCAGAGGCGGCACTGCCAGGGGACTTGAGGCTTGAGGTGGGTAGCAGGTTGCGCACGGGGAGAGGCTACGCTGCATGCTAGCTCAGTGCATGCATCATCGTTTGCTACGGTGTCAGGCCACATGATGTGATGACAACAAGCATTCTGTATCTCCGGTAGTGCACCTTCGCTTCGGTGAGGGGGTGCATGGTTGGCCCAACACCTTGCACAGTATTCCACCGGTCCACCACCACCATCTGCAACAAGTGGTTTGCAAGCATGCTACGTGGCATGGCGTGGCTTCATGCTGTGCAGTGCAGCCTCCTCCATGCCCAATGCCCGGCATGATCTGCAATGCCCACCTGTTGCGTTGCGGCTGTGGCGACCCGCAGGTGGCTCTGCTTGTGATCAGGGCAGTGGAGGAGGCGGCGGTGCCGGCCGCCGTGGCCGTCACAAGCGCCGCACCGGGCGTTGCCAGCAGCAGCGCGACCGCGGTGGTGGAGCGCATGCAGGGCCAGGTGCTGAGTCAGCAGCCCACACAGCAGGCCACTGCGCTGCCCAACGCCTCAGCAAAGGACCGCACCACGTCCATGCTGGGTAGAACCGATCGCGGCAACAACGTCGTGCCCCCCTCGAGAAGACCGCTTGCTGGTGCAGCGGCGCCGCCGGCCCACCAAGGCCCTGAACATGCCCAGCAACAGAAGAACCAAGATCAGAGCCAGGCTGGGCAGCAGCAGCAGAACCCGCCAAACGCGAAGAAGATGTCAAGGATGGCGGCAATGTCCGCGCTGGCAGGCGGATCAGCAGGCGCACCGTCACAGCCTAACGCTGCAGCCTCCAGAAGCAGCCTGACGAGCTCTGCAGCGCCGGCGGGACCGTCCAGCTACAACCTCGGCGCGAGTATCAGCAACGGGTCGATGTCCAACAGCAGAGGCGCTAGCGGTGCAAATGAGGCGTTGGGGCCATCCGGGTCAGCTCCCTCCGCGGCATCATCTGCTACCTCGCGCTCCCGGCCGATATCGCCAAGCACGCGCGAGGGCACAGCGTTGCCCAACACAGGGGCCGGGTCAAGGTCAAGGCAGGGTGTGGCTCAGGCGCTGCGCAGTCTGCCAAGGAACCAACAGCAGGTGAGGGACCCAGCCAGGTCTCGCAACCAGGTCTCGCAATCGACACGTGATGGATACCGCTCAAGACCTTGAGTGCATGCAAGGCTGGTAATGCCATGATGGCTGAGCATGATTTCCTTCCGTGCATATCACAGATGGCCGGTTGCCATCCATTGGCCGGTAGGTTTGTGTGTCCGCCGGCCATGTGCATGATGGAGTCATGAAGTGCTGGCGGCCCATGCAAGCCTCCCAACGAGTGGCGCCACACATGTCGTGCACACCTCACGCTCACTGTTCCAGCATTGATCTGCTCGTTCACGCAGGTGCCTACCAACAGCAATCCGCCGCCAGGACAACAGCAGCAGCAACAGCAGCAGCAGCAACAGGTTCCCAGGATGGCAGACAGCCTGGTAAGCCAATGGGTATGCACGGCAGAGAGACTCTGGGCCGGGTTAATGTGCAGGGTGGGAGTGCAGCGCAAGCTTTGCGCCGTTTGACGCAGTCGTGCTCGGCATTATCTTTGACCAGCAACATCTTTGACTGCCATGCACCCCGCAGGTGTCGTCGCTGGTGGCGCAGTCGCTCGACCTGCCGCCGCAGGCGGCCCGCTGGCGCCACCAGCAGCGCTCGTCCGCCTCCCTGGCTGCCGCAAGCGGTGGCAGCGGGGCGCGGGCGGCGGCGGCGCAGTACGCAGCGCCGCCAGGCGGCGGCGGAGGCGGTGGGGACAGCCGCTCCGTGTACAGCCTACCCCTCGCCTCTCACGCTGCGTCAGATTCAGGGGTACGGCAATGAGCATCTGCACACGTGTCCAGATATGCGTGTGGGTGCAGTGGTGGTTGCGTGCCTTGGGGCCGTTTCGTGCCCCCTTCCACCAGCTGCTGTGCCAGCGCACACTTGAGAGTCGTCAGCAGTCATCAGCTTGGGCTCATCAGCGCTGCTGCAGCAAACCTGCAGCAAACCTGCACAGCGTACTGTTTTCGCATTTTGCCTCACATTGCATCTGGTAGACGAAATCACTCGCCCCACAAACAAACGCAGCTTCAGTTGTTCAATCCGGCCGTTTCAGTGCGGCAGTGTGCCACCTGCATATGATACGCTAATGCACACACACTGTGTGGGTGGGTGTGGGTGGGTGTGTCCTTTGTGTGCATTCCTGTATGCTGTTGGGCCTCAGGCGGTGCACCATGAATTGCACGTAGCCCTGGAGTGCCTGCCTGCACCACACAGCAGGTTGTGGTGTCACGTGTGTGTCCCCTGTCTCAGCCCCCCTGCTCCTCATCCCATATGCCTTGCATCCACGCGCGCGCGTGCAGGGCGCTGGTGCCGGCGCCTCCATGAGCCCTCTGCAGAGCCTGCTGCGGCTGTCCAGGGTGCCACGCCAGCAGGCGCACGGCGGGGGCCGCGCTGACAGGGGCCTGCTGGATGACGAGGAGGAGGAGGACGCGCCGCCGCTGCCTGCGCCGCCCGCCGACATGCGCAGCCGTGTCAACGGCATGCTGGAGCGAGACCGTGACGGAATGTAGAAACGCAGATGCAGCACTTTGGCATATGATGATATGAATATTGTGATGCATTCCATCAGCACCAGACACCCAGATAGCAAGCACTCTCCTGAGTGAAGTACCGTTAGCAACTGCCCGCACGAATGCAAAGGCCCTGACTGGTTAAGGATGTTCAGAGCACGAGCAAGGTCAGGTCCTGCGTGTCTCCTGCGCGCGTGTACGGAGGCAGGTGTAACACAGGTTGACGCGATTACAGCGTGTTACAGGACCCTGGGTGCGCTATGCAGACATGGTCATCGATGCTATCTATTGCATAATGCGTTGCTCGGTGATACGTTGGACCCAGATGGCGCTGCGAGCCTGCGACAGTGAGGGGGAGAGGGGAACACCTGCCCCTGAACATGCAAAACGCTCAATGCTAGGGTCAAGGTCCAACGCAAAAGTGTACCGCATCTTGACGCGGGTTGCCAACAAGCCAGCAATCGCGGGCGCGTATAACGCTTCTGGCGTATGAATGCAAATGAATGACAGTGGCGCAAGTGCTCAAAAACAGCAGGCAGACGCCTTGCGGCTTGGCGCCAGGGCGGCGATCTTGCAATCCCAGGAATGCGCAACAGAGCAGTTTTGGTATCATATGCCACTGCATGTTCCACCTCTTGGCCACTCACGGGATACCGGTACGTACGTACAACGCGGTACAATACAGTACAATATAGTACGGCGAGTTTGGAAACCTCATGGACAACAGGGCCCAGTCCTGCAACGTTAGCAGTGCAGCATCAAACCTGCTTTGGGCTACGATGCTCGTGTCCATGCTCATGACACCGGCACGTTCTGGCCAGGAGAGCATGCATTGGAGGATCGGAATCTCCTCAGCTGGGCAGCAACAGTTGTTGGGTTGGCATACAACACGTCTCCGACCGCAGCGCGTGGCCCCCCCAGATGGCGCAAAGCATGTAGCAGCATTTCAGAGGCAGGACCGCGTCGGATCGCTGCGCTCGGAATGACTGTCAGCAACAATGCAGAGACGCATTCAAGGCATACTCACACGTACGAGCAGGCAAAAGCCATCCTGTAGAACACAACATGCCTTCC
>BDDA01000152.1:0-16984 GCA_001662385.1 Chlamydomonas asymmetrica | reverse complement strand
CCCCCCCCCCCCCCCCCCCCCCCCCCCCAAGCCCCTGCAGTGGCGCCACGCACCTGGTCCCTCACACAGCGACGCCTGCAGCGACGAATGCGCCGCCTCGGAGGGCGCAGAGCCGCACGGCAAGCTTGACACGCTCGACTGCAGCATGCTGCTGGTGCGGTGGGGGCGCGTCGGAGAGCCGTGCTCTCCGCTGCCGGTGGTGCCCGCGATGACGGTGCCGCTGGCGAGCAGGTGCGGCGACAGGCCGAGCTGCGGCAGCAGCTGCGCCATGGAGGCCTGGCGGCTGGCGGGGCGCAGGGACGACACGCTGTTGCCGGCGCCGGCGCCGGAGCCACCCGCGTGCTGCGTCTGGATGAGGCCGTTCATGCCGGACGTGAAGGAGCCCTGCCGGCTGCCAAGCGGAGACTGCAAAACACAGCGCAAACACAGTGTAGTGATGGTCTGCACGCATGCATCACAGATCCTTTGCGTACCAGCACACAAGCCATGGACGTGAAAATTGGCGCTGATGACCTGATGAACCCAAGCACCCGTGTCGGTATCGAACGAGCGGGTGCATATCATCCCCCGCCCTGGGTAAAGGCGAGCACATGCATGCATGAGCATGCTCGCGCCTGAAATTCACAGCATGCACGTCAAGCATGAGACCCACTGCTGACTGACCCCACACCCAGATTCGTGCACGCCGCACTGGAAATCACCACAGCCGCACACGACACACGCACACATGCAGCTGTACGGCGGTACCCTGGCGGTGCCTGCCGCCCAGAACAAGTCACACAGATATCAGCATCTGCATGTAAGCCATGCATTTGAGTGTGGCGGGGTGAACGCATGCCTGAGCTGGACTCACCATCGCGCGGGGCCCGCTGAGCAGGTTGGTGAACTGCACCGCGCCCAAGCTGGGCGTGCGCGTCGGGTAGACGGGCGCCGCGTGGGTCGTGCTGGCGCTGGTGCTGCCAGAGATGCGCGGGTGGCCGCCGCCGCTGCTTGAGACGGTCCCTGCTGCCATGCAGTGCGTGCGGTGTGACCATGAGTGCACGCGTCAGCTACACGGATGCAAGTCAGGGATACAGGCATGCCCGGCCAAAGCGCAACACACACGCGCTGCCCTGTCCTGGGACATACCGCTTGATGCGCAGCTGCGTGCATGTGCATATTGACATTATGCAAACGTAATGGTGGTGATTGTCAAGACGACGTTTCGGTCTGGGCAGGTTGCAACGGTGCTGAAGCAGGCCTGTGCATCGCCTGTGCCCCGGCGCTGATGGCGCCCCCCCTGTAACAGTGCTCAGCCGTCAGTGCGCGCACCTTGCATGGTGCCCATATTGACCATGCTGCGTGAGCGATTCGACCACCGGCTGGAGTTGCTAGTGTGCTCTCCGCCGCCAGTCACGTCTTGGCTGTGCGAGCGATTACTGTCGGACAGCGGCTCTTGCTGAGACCTGCCGCGGCGCGACCTGTGGCATGCAGTGTTTGCAAGTTTCAGTACGTTGGCCATGCCTATGGCAGCAGCAGCGCATGCAGCATCTTGACAAGTAATGGACGACAACACGGTAGGCGCCTATCACTGGCAGGACGAAGACAACTTTGTTCTTCCTTCTTGGTGTGGAAGCTTGCATGTGGGCGCCCCCTGCTCCATCCGCTGCAGCTACGCTAAACCACATTGGGACAGCGGACAAGCCCCGGAATTAACGGTCCCTACGCGCACTATTCTCAAACGCGCTCCCGTGGCTGGGGGCAACGCTTTCTGCTGAGCAAGCTGTTGTTTTGCTGTTTGAACTGGACTTTATGTACTCACTTTGAAGAGGAGCGCTTCTCCTTCCGACGCTCGGACCGCCGCGTCGGCCTGCCGCTGCTGCGGTTGCTGGCGGACGCCGCCGCCGCGACCGCTAGGTCCATCGCGCCCGCGTCCGCGTCGTCCGCCGCGAGCGCGCCGCCGGCGCCGCCCGCGCCCGTGCCCCCGGCGGTGTTAGAGGGCTCCTGCGCGTACACGAGGCCCGGCGCGAGGACCTGTGCGTAGTCCTGCGCGGTGTACACGTCGCAGCACTCACCGCAGAGCAGCCACCAGCCCTTGCGATGCGCCGACTGGCCCATGTCGCTCACGAGCTGGTCGTGGTAGGCCTGCGTGTAGAGGCTGAGCGTGGACGCCCGCAGGCTGTGCATCGGCATCACGCGCTGCCGCCACTCGCGCTGGGCCTGCACGCACACGCAAACGTACACACAGGACGCAAGCACAGATACGGCCCCACGAGAAGCACACGGCATGGCCTGACGGCAACCAAATAAATCGAACACATACGCCCATGCTCCCACAGTGTCGTGCACACATGCCGTGCATGTATTACAAACGCACAGCGGATCAAAGGACCAGCCCCACGATGCAACCCCGGTGGTTCTGCGAAACCGATGCTCTGTGCGGCTGGATAAATGGGTTAGCGGCGGGGCGGGGTGGGAGCACAGCAAGCGCACACAACACGCGGTGAAGGGGTGTAACTCGCAGCAGCACGCCGCGCACTCGCACCTGCACGTCCTGCTCCATCTGTTCCGGTGACGGCAGTGCCACCTTGCCCAGCAGCACTGACACGAGCCACTCCGACTGCAGCGCGTGCGTGAGGATGTTGTTTGTCGTGCTGACCTGCAGGCACACGTTGCATGCGTGGGGGTACCGCATATGATCGGTGGATCAAGCATTTGACGTCACATCCGGGGGCCTCGTTGGCCATGAGCAGGGCAACATGTGTAGCACATTCCGCACTTGCATCACGTGGCAGCACATGCACGTAGCCCACGTTTTGCTGCGTTCTAGCGTGCTCATCTCGTGCACAGTAGCACCACTACCACCACCACCTAAGGCTGACATTGCAGCACCATACGACAAGGCCCGCATTACAAATCCCGTGCAGCCCTGGAAGCCTTCCAACTCATAACGCACACGCACCTCGGAACCCACGAACGCCAGCTGCTCCACATGCGGGTGAAGGCAGCCGCGGTACAGGTACACCCCTTCGTCTGTCAGCCCCAGGCGGGACTGTACTGACGGCTGGAAGAAATCGTACTGCGAGGTGAAGCCGGTGGCGTACACAACGATGTCGGGCTCCAGCGTCTGCCCCGTCGAGAGGCACGCGTGCTTCTGGGTGAAGTGGTTCACCCTGCCGTGCACACAGGTGACGCGCGGGCTGCGCAGCAGCAGCGGCGTGATGGGGCCCATGAGCGAGGCGCCACGAAGGATGTCCTGCTCCAGGGGCAGAATGTCGGCACCTGCGTGTCCGTGGGCATGGAGGTCAGCAGCCAGATGCCGGGGCATGGAAGGGGAAGCGTTTCGACAGAGCATTGGGTGTGTGTCTGTGTATGCCGTCTCTGCCTGTACCGAAAAAGGTAGGGCCGTGTGCCAAGCTTGTCGTGGCGGTATGACTGCGCTTCTTAGCGATGCACGCCCCTTTCGGCACACCTAAGGCGTTGAATGCGTTTGCGCGATTGCCGATGCGTCTGAGCGATTGCCACTCTACCACTGATGTGTTCAGCACCAAATGGCATTCTAGGGGTAAGCGTGTCAGCAGTGGGAGCTGGCTGCTGGTTCCCCGCCGGCTGAATAATGCCAATACGTGTGCAGGTCTGCATCTTGTGGCATTGCGCTGGTTTTGGGGTTGTGCATGGGATTGGGCTTTCACTGCAAGTAAGCATGGGCCTTTTCATTTGGTCACGGACTGCATTGCCAGTTGCCACCTATCCAATGCTGCAGGTCTGCCGCACCTTGCAGGGGCACACTGCCCCGAAGCTTAGAAGACAGATAGCTCCAAAATGCCCATTTCAGCGGCTTGCACAGGAAATGCACAGCCTTTGAAAAGGCCGTCGCGTTGTAATACGGTGGCAGGGCTCTGGGCATAGAGCGCCCAAACACTTGCTGCTCCGTATCCAGCTTGCCGATCGTTGTTGGAAGCGGCCAGTGCAACTGCAACACAGCACCACACAGACACACAGCTCTGCTCAGCTCAGGTGCTTCCGGTCACCGAGTGGGCACAACTGGTTCACAGGGGCTTCAGTTGTGCCCAGCATACGAGTTCAGCGGACGCACCTGCTTGTAAAGCATCGTGATGGACTTTGCAGAGTACGTGAGGACCAGCTCACTGACACAGTCCAGTGCAGCTTTGCCTGAACCAATCACAAGCACGTTCTTGCCACGAGCTGTCGTGGGGTCGAGAAAGTGCTTTGAGTGCACCTGCAAGCGCATACAAGTGCAACGCCGTTCGTCGCCTGTGTTGCCAGCTGGCATGTGGAGGCAGTTATTCAAGCCCCAAGGCACAATGTGCAACCAACACAGCATTAAAACCGGAAGCACGCACCTGCACCCCCTGAAACACTGCCTGACCCGGAATGGATGGCACGAACGGCGAGTACGCGTTCCCCGTGGCCAGAACCACAAAGTCCGCCTCCAGCCGGTAGTGCTTCCCATCAACCAGGTCCACATAGACAGCTGACCAACGAACATTATGACTGTGCCCGTCTGCCGATGACGCCACTTGCTCCAGCACAACCAGCTTGCTGTTCAGCTTAGTGTATGCATACAAGCCAAAGTGGTTGGCGTAGGCCTGTGGTGGATACAGCATGCCAGTGGGTGAGCTTATGGCCACGTCTACACCCATTTACGACACACTCGACAGCATCATCAACCCCGCTCACACTCACCTGTATGTACTCTCGTATCACCCTGGTTGAGGGAAACTCCTGTTGGGGCCTGAGATGGTCCGGCAGTGGAAACTCCACAAATTCATACAGGTGTTGGTGCACTGCAAGGTGCACCGCAAAAGCACATCAACATGAATCGGACAAAAAAGGGGTACCAAAACGGCACGCCTGAGATGGTCCCAGCCAGCTCTCTGGACCCGGCATGTCCGGGCTGTCTCCCAATAACCTTCAAAGCACGCTGTGCATAGCAGTGACTGCAGCATTGTGCAAGACGCCGTCGCACACTTGCATGCCATGTATGGGGACATGCTGCTGGCTATGGAAGACGGCGCTTGCATCTACGCCAGGCATACCATATATAATCTAATATAGAGAAAGCAGTTTGCAGATGGCACACACAACCCGCCCCCGACGGATGTCTGTGGGCCTCACCACTGAGGTCGGAAACGCCTGCACGTATGCCTGCTGCATTCCAGCATCCTCCAACGCTTTCCTGCTCCTCAAGGATAACAACGGAGAAGCCTGACTTGATGAGCGCACGAGCGCATTGCAGGCCGGCCACACCTGCAGCACACAAATGCAATAGGGTTGCTTCAGAAGGGTAATCAGCGTGTGAGGCGGAGCTCAATTTGTGCACGTACGGACATCGACCACCAGATAAACTGAAAACCTGAAGGTGCTGGCTGCAGGCCGTTTACCTGCCCCGACCACAAGCACTCTCCGCACAGGCATGAGCGTCGCTCGCTCGCTCTACCACACCGCTGCTGACCAGCCGCTCCATAAGGACACCAGCATCCCCCACTGAAGTTCCTCTCTATCGCTCTGACAGTGTCTGTGCACCTTGCACAGGCATAGTCCGCCCGTGTTTGTGCTCCGTATGGGGTCGTGTATCCGAACCAGGTCACGTTTCAAGCGAGGACCAGCAAAGACTGTACAGTTGTGCAGTATGCTGGCACACAGTTAGAGATACCGTCAGGACTGCTTGGACAACTTCTGGTGCAGCGTCCCCTGGTAGATTGGGAAAAGTGATGCGGAAACGGTACTACAAACGAGGTAAAGACGAAAAAATTGCTGCTCAAAGTGTTGGCCCCTCTCCTCACACAGCACACAAAGCAATTTATAGGATGCAGGCATATCTTTCAACCTGCTACAGTGCTTTAGCGTGTGCTGGATGTTAGGGGCACCCTGCACACTCTGCGCACCAGGCGTCCAATGAATTCCACATGTTTCTATGGTCAGTCTACAGTAAGCATATATGGTGGAAGGCTTAGCCTTTCACAGGCGACTTGAGAGCCTCCTTCTGTCAACGAGTTTCTTGCTTGGGCAGCCACGTAGTGTGCCCACCAGCCGCGAAAACGTCGACATGCCTTGCAAACGTGCAAACACGGCGTGCTCAGAGCAAGGTGAGTGCTCTGTGGTTGACACTTGCAACGTATGGGGAGACCATTTGAAGGGTAGACTATTCATGGTTTGATGAGGCGTGCTTGAGGCAGTCGCAGTCATAAGTTGCAGGCGGCAAGTCAGGAGCGATGGGTTGGGTGTGCTGTCTGTGGTGCGTGTGGCCGCTATCAAAGGCAGGAAATGTCAGCATTGATGCTTTACGGGGGTAACCATGCTCACCACTCTCGCAGATGCAACACCTAGGGCACAGCACGTGACGTACACCGTTTAAGCACAAACACGAGAGGCATACATACATGCTCACGCACGCCCAGACAAACACCAACAGCAGTTCTGCTGGCTGGTTGCTCTGGCAGGCGGTACGGGCGTGCGAACTGCCAGTGGTGCATCGGCATAGATAACGACAAGCACGGCGCAGCAGATCGCATTTGCTAATAAGTCACAACACTTTCTTGACGGGAGTTCATAAACAGGGTACCCGCGCTGCGGTTCAGCTATGGTAAAGCGCTGTTGCTCTGACCACTTCCACGGAAGTGGAATGGCCGAACGATCTCAACCCACTACCACGCGTCATGGGCACAAGCGCAGGAGGGCCTGTTGCTGGAGGCATCTTGCATGTACCAGGTGCTGGCATGTTGCAGCCAAACAATAGGCTCTGTAGCATTCACCAAAACCTGTGAGTGTAGTACAGCAGTGCACAACAGGATTGGGCCCTGGCATTTCAGGGACGCATTGCATTGACGCGCGCGTGCCCTTTGCATGAGCGCCCGACGCTATGTTAGGAGTCAATCCGGTATCAGCACCTCAACTTATTAAGTTCAAACAGTATAGGAAGGAACAATGCTCACAGTTCACACATGCATCGGGCAAACAACCGACGCCGCCACCTTACAGGAGCAGCAGGCGCGGACGCCGTACCGTCCTAACCAGGCAAAGGCAAAATCAGAGATGCAAGAGAGGAGCAGCACGGAGCAGTAGTTTGTCTGTCAGTAGGTGTCAACGGTCCAAGGTCACACTCACGGCTCTCGTAACAGTGCTATACGCTGCATGCGCACACACGTTGGTTGTCATTGTGCAGCGGCTCCCCCACACGTACGCTGCACGTAGCTCTTGATGTATCATCGTTGTGGCACAAGAACATAAGGCAGCAGCCATGTTGCGAGTGCTTGGAGTGACTTGCGTTGCAGCCGCGAGTGCTGCGTCCACAAAACGCGCAAGCAAATCGGCACCCATGGCACGCCTACACGGTCCAGTTGCTGGCTGGGAGACGGGAAAGCAATGCTGTGGGCTTACTTAGCAGAATGCAACTGCAACCTGCATGCTTCAGGGTATGCGTTAGGGGGGCAACTTAAAACGTGGGTGGGTGCAGATACGGAACATAGGAAAGTTGGGGATGTTTGCGCGGGTGGGTGCAGGCGGATACCGAAGGGCAGACCTCTTGCCTTGTCAAGCACTGCCTGAACATTCCCTGACATGGCGAGAGGTGGCCAACGCACCAACACAGCACTTCTTGTGAAACCATGAGCACCAGCGCCGTCCCCCTTGCGAGTGGGCTTGGGTTGCTGCGGTACTCATCCGCGATCGCTGCTTGATCGTTGATGGTCACGGGTCAATGGTGACCAAACCAGTCGACATTCCAAGCAGCATTGCATGCCAAGCAAGATGCCTTGGTCCAATCTGACCGTCACATCATCGAGGGCAGCACATGCCCTTGGAGTGAAAAGCCTGGATAAAGCACGGCTCGTCAGCAGGAGCTCCATTAGGCTGAACGGGTGGCCAGATGATTACCGCATTCGTTGGGACGAGCCAAATCACGTACAGCCCTCTGTTGCAGGGCAGCAACCCACCCAGACATGATAAACTACTGCTTGATAAACTCATAAAACTCCCGCAGCTGCATGCCCCATACGGTGTCTTGTATGCATACATACCCACGCATCGAGCATGATGCGGCAGGAAACAACGGGCAACTTCAGTGGCATGCGTTCCCAAAGCCTCGCCTCCAAGCCTCCTCGGCCGCTCAAGCAAGACATGCCGCAAGCTTGTGCAGGTCATTGTTGCCTGGCTGCTGTGGTTGACCAACTGACATTAGGGGGAACCAGGCTTGCAAGGCAGCTCCACAGCAGCCACACCTCAATAGGGTCACTCCTGAGCCCGGCCTGGTTGTCCGCTGGCCTGGATCCTCACCCCAGCTCAATTCCGCCTGATAGGTATGTCGCCATCTTCACCATCTTGTTCGCGGTATCTTTCACGTCCCTGCCTCCCCACACCTGTCGTGCACACACACGGCCAAGGCACGGCGGCATGTGGTGAGGCCACCACATTTCCATCGACTGCCACATAGGCTCCCCGGCAATTGCCCATGCTGTATTACCAGGTCCAGGCTTACAAGTTACAGAGCACGCACCGCAAAGGTCCCACTGCAGAAGCTCAGCTGGCATGCCCCACCCCATACCACAGCGAGGCGCCACCCACTCCCGATTTCCGAAAGCGGCGCGCGTGCTGTCGTATCTATGAGCGTATTATATTTTTTGCAGACGTGCTGGCACATGCCCTTCCTCACCTCTGCCATCGCGGCGGTGAGGTACTCCATGAGGGCCGTGAACTTCTCGGCCAGTGGCCGCGTCGGCGGCGCCGCCAGCTCAGCGCTGGGGCGCTTGAGCTCCGTGCCTGCACGCAAGGAGGGGAAAGTGGAAGGGGCGAGCGGGGACATACATGCATGCAGTGCACAAGTTTCATCTGGTCATGTGGGATGGTGGTTGGGTGTATGAATGCGTTCAGACGCTGATTGCGCACCCGCTGCTTCAGCTTGGTTCATGAGCCCAATTCATGTGCATGCACTGGCTTCACATCTGGCCCCACATCACTGAACGGGCGTCCTCACCTCTGTCCCCAACAGTCTTGTAATACTCGTAAAGCTTGTTGGTGATGACGCACGGGTCTCGCCCCACGCTCTGCGCGGCAACGCGGATTGTGAGAGCAACACCCGCAACACACCAAGATCGATAGGTATGATTCCACTGTTGTCATCCAAAACATCGGCGTGTGCCTAAACGTAAGCTGCCCTACGACACACGCCTAGAACGGACAGCATACGTGTGTGGCGGGTGAAGCACATTCACCGTGATGTTCCCGTACATGCACGTTGTTGCAGGAAGCACCCAAAACACCTCATCTTATATATATATAAGAGTGGCTATGACCGCAGCCAGGTGATGGCAGAAACTACACACTTGTGTAACAAAAGCCACCAGACAAGACACTGACCAAGAAGAAGGCATCCTGGTCGTCCACAGTGGGAGGCGACAACAGGTCAGCAAGCCGTGCCAGCGCCTGCATTACGCACATAGGTGCATGCACCAAGAAGCTCAGCGCTCGTGGCCGCAGATCGCAACAGTGAGCAGCAATAGTGGTTGTAGTTCTCATGCTTATAAACGACGAGGGCACCAGCCAAGGTCACGGAGAAGCTCGCCTCACCTCGATGAAGTCAAAGAACTGCAGGCTGACCGCTCTGCGGCGGCGCTTGAGCTCATCCGCGACGCCCATTTGGCTCCATGCAAAAACGAGCTTGGCCTCCCGGCGCTCTATGCCTGGAGCAGCATTTCGTATAGTACAACACACGTATAGTACAACACATATAGTACAATGCAGCATTTTGTATAGTACAACACACACGCACGGAAATGTGCATGCATTCGTGCAGCCTGCATGTAGGGGCTGGAGAGTACCGGTAGCTTGCGATGCCGTGTAGCCTGGCGGCTGCGTGTGCGTCGGCCCAGCGCGGATGCTGGTACTTGTAGCTGGTGCATGCACATGCTGGTGCATGCATGTGCTGGGGCGCAAAGGTGAGAGCAAGACCAAATAGTGTGGAGTTGCCACACATGCAAGCCAGCTTGTTCAGTGCTGTGCTGCACACACCTGGTGACTACTGAGCATTGTTGGAAAGGGCACGCAGACGCACCTGTGGCCAGGCCGAGGAGTTTGCTGGACTCCAGGAATGCAAACCAGTGCTCAATCCAGAAATACTTGGTGCGGTCTCGCGCCTTGTACACCTGCGGCAACAGCAGCGACACCCACACAGACTAGCGCATGATGCAGGACACATTGCGGACAATGGCAAAAGCACGTGTGCGCTTGTCCCCTGTACGCAGAACTGCAAACTGCACTGCGCGGTCTATTCCACACAAGCTGTTGCTGAGCTATCCCACGCTGGCTCTGGCGCTGCAGGTGTTGTTGCTAACACATGGAAGCAGTCCGCCTAACTCATCCGCCGCTTATTAACTGACCTTCGCATCACAACGCACTTGCGTGCATTGCTTACCCTGAACATGCCGTTGATGAGATCCCAGTACGTCTTGAGCACACCCTCCATGTCCTCGCAGTACAGCCGCTCGCGCCTGCCGTACAACAGAACAGCAGCCCCGACGCAGCAACACCATTGCACCACCGCAGGCTCGCAAACACGTGCGCACAACGAGGGACGCTCGCATGTGCGTTTCAGTGCGCCTGAACTGTACACATGTGAGCGTCCCTTCGCTGTGCGCCACACTGAAACGGGCGCCAAGCCATCAGCATGACAGCATCTTTCCAGCAGATAGAGCCCAGCGGGCCTGCCTGCCCAGGTTTGCGCTTGCATAGCAATGTACTCTCCATCAAGACATGTGGCAGGCAGCACACCTGAAGACGTTGGGGTCGACTTGTGCCTCAGGAGGCAGCCTGCCCACGTCCAGGATCTGATCAAGGTAGGCGCCAACCTGCACGAGCCAGCACCATGCCCATTTAGTCATTTCATCATTTGCATATGATTGTGATGTGCAAGCTGCTGACTCCTGTGCTTCACACAAACGGCACACAGCATTCTGCCAGACGCACTGCCATTGATGACACAGGTGCAGTGGCTGATTTTTGATGAATGCGAAAAGCACGGGACATTGAGCAGCAGCATACAGCACAAGCACATGCCAAGACGCTGCCCCAGAGGGGAGGGACCTACCGCGTCGGACGCGTCCGACATCTTCTTGCTCTGGATGAACTTGGCGAACGCGCCGCGCACGAGGCCCTCCAGGAACTCAAACCTGCAAGCTCAACATGCACCATGCATAGCGCTGAGGCATCAGCTAATGCTGCTGGCATGCTCAAGTTGTTGAATCACACTGAAATACCGAATGGTGGCAGATCGCATTCACGAACTTTACGTGCACACTGGCGGCTGAGCTTCGCTGTCTCATTTGATCGAGGTTCTTCGTGCATCCGCTTGTCGCAGTGAACTCAGGGGGTGAGCAGCATAGGGCGATCAGCAGTGTGCACAACTCCAGACTCCAGATTCTAGTGAGCCTGCCAGGTAGTGCAGGCGCACCCGCACCCGCACCTCATCATGGCGTCGTCGTCGTTGGCCTGGCTCTCCGCGGTCTGGTTGGCCTCCTCCTCAAAGTTGACGGCGATGAATATGGTGGTGAGGTCGTCCGGCATGCAGCCGCGCTGCTTGGCGTCCACCAGCCCAGCCTCGCCGCAGAACGACAGCCACTGGCCCTGGCTCAGTTGCAGGATGCTCTCGGAGTCTGCACACGCGCACCAGCACGGGGGGGGAGGGGACATAGATGCAATCAGTGGTGCATGCGCAAGCCCACAGGATGCAGCAGGTCTGGATGCGGGTTAGTTGCGGAGTATGGCGTGTGGCGTGGCTCACCGCTCGCGCCCCCGGCCATTGAGTAATAGGTGAAGAGGGAGCGCAGCTGGCCGAACCGCTTGAGCAGCTCGTCGCGTACCTCCCCCACCTCACGCTCCAGCTGGGCCTTGTCAGCCTTGACCTGCATGCGCGACGGGGATCAAGCCACAGGACCTCAGACCAGGCACATGGCCATGCAGTGCAGCCTTTGATGAGATGAGGTGGGGTACGGGATGGGGTACAGGGAGGGCATTCAGGCATTGGACACGTCGGGTTTCTGTGTGCAAAGCGCAGGCTGCTTGAGAAGCGGGGGGGGGGAGGGAAAAAGGATCCCTTTGCAGCTTGATGCTGTCAACCATTGCAGCCTGCAATGCGGTGGGTGTGGCCATAATGATCAGCTGCCGCAGCATGCGCGCACAGTTTGTGCACACATACCGTCTTATCCTCCCGTGCAACCAGCTTCTTGAACCGAGCCTTGCTTGATACGCGCTGCCAGTCGGCCTGGAACTGCGTCTGCAACAGCTGCAAGGAAGAAGCACACACACAGCAACGGCAGGCACAGGACATTTACGCATCAGGCACATGGCGACTTGCTGGGGGCCTGTTATGGGATGCCCGCCTGCCATCAGCATGACCAACCCAGGACGTGATAATGATGGTTACAGGCACAGCGCAGCATTGTATTCCTCCATTGTGCTCCTGTGACCGTAACTACAGCGATACTTGGCAGTCTGTCTAACAGCTTATAGCTTGTATGTCCTTTGAAAAGGGGTTGGGGTATGAAGAGCCCAGCCTCCAAGGGCCCCTCGAGAGGAGTGTGCTGGTTAACTTCCGGAAAGTCACCCCACCCCCTACGGATTGAACTACGGTACTGCGTGTCAGCATGTGCCTTGGCTAATTGCCGTAGCTGACCCACTTTGAAGTAAAATGTGAGCTCAGTGCAGGACATGTCCTGGAACCCCTCCACACACACAAACCTAGGCTATGGTCAGTGCCAAGCAGCAGTCACAGCAGCAGCAGCAGCAGCAGCAGCATGGCCTTACTTGCGCATTGTCAAAGACGTCGCGCGCGTCGCACTCGCGCTTACGCGCGCTGAACAGTGACCCCTCCAGCTTCCATGCAGGGGCCTCGCGCTTCTGCAGCCAGCAGCAGCAGCAACGGCAGCAGCAAAAACGGCAGCACCCACGCATGGAGCATGTGCACACTGGCGGACGTTGCCCAAGATCAGCAGCATCAGTCACCAGCATGCGTGCATGCAAGCACCGGAGTGGTGGTCCATCAAGGGGGCGTTACAAGGCCACATATGGTGGCACAGCCGCGACGCCTTGAAACTCAAAAATGGACACAACTACTCGTGGCAAGAAAGGGCATGCAGTACACTACAGGCAGTACAGGCAGCACAGGATGTGCATGCACAGTTAGCAACCTTACAGGGCACTAAGGTAATTTTGTTTGTTTGCTGACTCTTGCACGTTGCGGAGGCACGTGCGCGTGGTGCGGATGTGAAGGGGGGTGGCATGCACCCAGGCAGCAACCGCACGCTGATATAACTGCCTAGAGCGCGGGTGTGAGCCACGGAATGCATAAAATTAAGTGCAGGCAAGCCGTCCTACCGCAAAGCCCAACTCACCCTGAGTGACACATGTGAGCGCTGCACCTTCTCCTTCGGGAGGACAGGCGGCAGGAAGTACGGCCGGTGGCTCTGCAGGACCTGCGTGCACGCACCAAAGTGAACACCAGCATGTGGCAGCCTTGAATGTCAACCCACGCCGTACCACTTATTTATGCACTACGGTATCAACATGGGATGCTCAATAGCTGATGCTCGTGTGCCGCACACCATTACAGCGGGAGCCAAACCAGTATGGGCAATACAAGTCAGTACAGGAATGCCGCAGGAAAATCAGTGTGGGTACCGCCTGGCAGCGCTAAGCCTATCGGCGGCGCTAACTTGTCGGCGGTGCTGCTGTTCTTCGCTCACCTTGATGCTGTCGTGAAATTGCTTCAGCGGCGTCTCCTGGGTGAAGCAGCCGTCACCAACCGCCCGGAAATGAAGTTGGGCGCGCTCCGCGTTGGCCCTGCGTGCAAAGCCATTTGGCGCCCGAACACACACACACAGTCACGCAATTGCGAAAAGAGTAGCCTCAACCACGTGGCTGTGTTGATGAGACGCAAAGCAGGTACACGCAAATCTCTCTCCTTGAACAATCTAGACCACAGGACAATCATGCTTTGCCGCGTTTCATGCCTTGTGGCCATACAGAAATGCTTTATGGGGAAACCTGCCTGCCGGGTGCTGGGTGCCCTTTTGCACACACCACGCAGCATTTGAGCATTACGACCGGGCAGTCTGCAGTCTGCTCCGCACCTGTACTCCGCTTCAGCCTGCTCTGCGGCCTCCTCCACAAACGCAGCAGGGTTGGTGGCCTGCAGCATGCTGCGCAGCTTGTCGCTCTGCTCGCGGAAGCAGCGCAGCCGCTCCGCCACGCCTGTGTCAGTCTCCGCCTCCACCAGCGCTGCCAGGGCGGCGGCAGCGGCCTGCTGCTGCTGAGGAGCCTGCCACTGGCAGAACACACACATGCACGCACGGCACCCACAGCACAATCAGTTCCTCCTTGTACAGGTGACGCCAGTCGCCACCTACTGCTTGTGAGGCCTGCATAAACCGGAATGTGTGGCTCACAAACGGACGGAGAAGTAAAAATGGTGCAGGGATTGCCTCTTCAAGCCGGTTTCACACCTTATGGCTGGGTTGGAGGTGGGGGTGCTGGGTGTGGGTGAGGTGCGGCTGAGGAGTACCTGCAGAAGACCAGGCAGGCAGGCAGCGGGCCCACAGAAGCACTACCAGTTTGCAACACAACACGCATTTAAATTACGCAACACACTTGGCCGCAGTGGTTTTCGACAGGCCGACCATGTCGGCAGGCAGGCACACTCTCCCCAGTCAGAGGACCGCCGACGGCATGCTGGTGCGTGGTGGGGATAGGAGAGTGTTCTTGCCTGAAGCGCTACAAGCAGCAGCACCGCCGAGCAGCCCAGCAGCGGTCAGGTCAAGCGTCAAGTGTGGGGCTGCGCACGCGGCCGTTGTGCTGCTGCTGCTCGTGCTGCCTGCAGGTTGTGGAGCGGTCGGAGCAGGCGCAGCGGGAGCGACGGGAGTGTTTGGAGGCTGCGGGTGTAAGGCCTGCGGGTGTGGCTGCGGTTGCGCGGGTGCAGGCGACTGCGGTGCAGGCTGTTGCTGCGGTGGCGGCGGCGGCGGTACGCGCAGCCGATGGCGCCGCTGCATGGCCCGCTGCTGGCCCTTCTGCACCGCCTGCTGCGCCTGCTGCTGCGCCTTCTCCATCTGCTTGTGTCGCAGGCGCGCGGCTTGCACGAGCGAGTACTCGTCCTTGGCCTGTCAGTGTGCCACACACGCAAGGCACAGCACAGAGGAGGAAACGTAGGCACACACGCATATACGCTTGCACACTTGTTACCGACAAGAACACCGTGCAGGAACACGATTGTCACGCTGCTTCCTGGCTGGTTCCATTGAGTGTAACACATTCTTTGGCGCATGACTGTGGTAGGTAGGTCTTATCCTCAAGCAGAATCTGGCCGCCTGGCTGGCTTATATGGCATATGCACTCTCAGGGGCTGAGTTCTGATCCGGCTTGCTGTTGCTGCTGGCGAGTGTTGCATCTCCAGTATAGTCCGCAGGCACTTACCTGCAGGTCAGCGACAAACGCCCCGGCAAGCCCTCCCTTTGCGGCAAGACCACCCGCTCTGCGCACGCGGGCCCACAGCGCCTTGGCGCGGCTCTCAGCACCTGACAGACACCCGCAACGCGCCACGCACGGCCAGCAGCAGATCAGAGCACTGAGCGCGCACCGATCGGTGTTACAAACAGAGCTCACGGGGCACGCAAAGGCTCGCATTGTGGTGAGGAGATATGGCTGTCATGCATCGCGTGTACGGCCAACATTGACTCCTGCAGTATTGCCGCACGTGAACGCTGGAAGAGCGGTTGGTGTTCACAACCACAGAGCAGTCAAACAGCAGCACACACAGCGGAGTACTTGAGTTGCAGTGAATGCTGTAGTTCTGGTGTGTGCCAAATAGGTGCATGGGCCCTACCTGGTGCGGCTGGCTGGCCGGACTGCTGTGCGAATGCGCCTGGCCGGCTGGCAGGTGCCGCCGCTGCTGACCCTGGGGCACCTGCTGGTGTGCCGGTTGCTGCTCCGGGTGTAAACCCAGTTTGGCTGTCTTCATCGCCGTCATCGTCATCAGTGCAGCTGCTGCTGTTGTCATAATCGCCTCCGCTTCGTGGCGTGACCGGCAATTCTTCATCCTGCTGCACTCTGTCTCGTTTCCCGCAATGGCAGAGTGCAAGTAGCATGGCCCTTTAGCTTGCTTCTGGAATGGCATGCTTCTGGAAAGACCCCATGTCATCAAATGCATGACAGCAATCAGTGCTACCAGGGCTTCTTACTTGACAGCATTGCCACCTGGTAACATTAACCCGCACACATGATGCAAGGGCATTGCCGTGCACTCGGATGCCTGCTCACCTCCGTAGCAACGATTCTGCTTTGTCCAGGCGATTGAGTGCCATGGCTGCGAGCTGCACGCCGGACAGCATCTGGGTGTTCGGGGGTGAAGGAGGACGATTTTTGGAAGCTGCACGCGGCTTCAATGTGGACGCCTTGCCCAACGTGCGTTCGGTTGACAAGAGCAAGTTCAGCCTGCCAAGAACAAAGAGCGTATTTCAAAATCAGATTCACCAGTGCCACAGCAAGAGGATTATGCAAGCTTGCAGGTTGCACTGGGACCTGCGAGACCAGTCAGGACCCTCGGGTGCGACGTAGTCTCACTGTCTCACCTCCTGCCTCCCGCGTCTTTGTCCGCCAACTCCGGAAGACTTTGAGGACGAGGGGGAAGGACCATTCTGCTGGATGTGTCCCTTGACAACAGGGCATGCCTTGCGCTGATTGCCGTACGGGTTATGCGCTCGTTCGTGTCTGATGTGCGCACTGCAGCACGTCGCGCCTCTGCACACCCATCAGTAAAGCAAGAAGGTGGTGTGAGCTGCAAGACTTACAGTTTGAAGTGACATACACACGGAGTTGGGCCATGATTACGGTGCACACTTAAAGACATTCCGCTTCATGAACACTGTCACGACTGTCTGGCGTGCCGCTCGTACCTGTTGCTGAGGGACCCTCAGTGGTCACAAACTGCTGAGAAGAGGGGCTG
>BDDA01000151.1:111605-177093 GCA_001662385.1 Chlamydomonas asymmetrica | reverse complement strand
GGGGGGGGGGGGGGGGGGGTGCATATAGAAAGGCACCGAGTCTGCCACACCGAAATCACATCAGCGCCAATTGTCCAGGGCATCTCACTCGGGGGCCCCCCCCTGTCCGCCGCACCACGCCCTGCAACAGTGTCAGTGGGTGGGTGGCGCGTACAGCGTACCGCTCGATCTGGGCAAGGAATTGCTGGCTTTTGCAAGGCCCACAGGCCGTGCGTGTTTAATCAAGCGAAACAACTTCTCAAAGGTACCCACATGACGCAACTGTGTCAGAAAACATGCTTGCAGCAGCGAACCACGCACGCAGGGTGTGCCATCCCGTAAACAGGGAGTGACACCTGCGTTGTGTGAACGTGCAAACCATGCACGCAAGCGGTAGGTAATCTGTAATCGGTTATTAAATTATTGTGGAACCCGTGGATGGACCAGATGCACCTAATGTACGGTAATGAATTGTAACACAATGAAATAATCTCACATCCGCCAAACATTCAGCACGGCGCACACGGCTTCAAGTACACGCAAACTGGATCGCCAGGCTAGCCAGGCACCAAATGCTTGCTATGTGATAACAAGCACGCACACAGCATGACCATGCACAATCCGCTGCAATGGCAGATACCCTGGTACAAGCCAAAGCGAATGCACGTTCACCCCATTCAGTGCAGGAGCATCGGAAGGCACCACGCACTCATACAGTCGCGTTCACCACACGCACCGAGCAAACCACCCCAAACGAAATATGCAAAACCGTGCTTTTGCACACAGACATACACAGAGTGTATACCCTCGTGCATTCTGCCGCAGTCCGACCATGCATGTATAACGGGACACTGGCCACTGCCAATAACATACGTGCGCACAAACATGCACAAACGTCGTGCACAGGAGGACACACCGCGAGGCATCACAGTCGATCCCAGATCACTAGCAACAAAGCACCACAATTGGCACGGAACCAGGCCAAGAGGTACAAGCCTCGTATTATTATTGTTGTTATTGCGTAGGGTGAAATGCCTACCGTGAATGCCTAAGCGCCTGTGCACCTGACTGCCTGCTTGTGTGTGAACAGGATGCAAGCCTTGTGCAAGGTACTCAGGATTATGAAATGCGCTAGAGCGCGTGCTTGTGACATGGAGAGGCGATACAGCAAGCGCTCGAGTTAGGGCTTGTTTCCACTGAGGTTGGCTTACGTGCAACCAGCAGAGGGTTGCACACTGGTTGCACCCTCTTGTCCAAGTTTGCTCCATACAGCAATCCTTGCGCACGGAACGGCGTGCAACCTCCTTTGCAACCATACACACGCAATGTCGTGCCTAGCTACCGTATACAAGAAGAGAACATGCTAAGACGCACACTTCGAAACCATGCGCGTCGCTGACACGATATAATAAGGAGAAAGCTTTGGCGTTGAGGCGACTCAATTGTTGAAGCAGAAGGTGATGAAATGCACCTGTGGCAAGAGGTTGTCCGTTTGTTGTGCAGGCGGTGGCGGTTAGGCAGGGTTCGCCAGTAAAACTCACCATGCGAACACAGAGCTGTAGCAGTGGCAAACAAAGCCCTGCTTGGAAACCCAAGGAAACCATGCCGCAGCATGTCATACAGGACTCTCAAAGCCGAGAACACACGCGCGCTGCATGGAGCGTTGTGTGGCAGGAACACCGTCAGCAGCCAACAACTAATACCAATACCATAAAAAGCTGGTGGTTCCAGTACCTTAGTCTTTCGGTGCTGAAATGCTGCAGGAAATGGAGCCAAGCACAGCGCGGTGACTCAGCCGGCCTCAGGTGGTTAAGCAGCGACGCCTAAGCGGAGGCACCAGCGTATCATGACAGGAGTTGTTGAAGGCATAAGGTATCTAAGGGTCAACGCGGCAAGGCTCACTCCATAAGCATGTAGCGCTCAAGGTTGTCCTCTGCTGACAAGGACTCCAGGAGCATTTGGCAGGCGTTAGCATCCACCGGCGAGACTGCAAGGCACCCACACACATTGTGCATTTTGTTTAGTCTTTTCAAAGCTACGGCCTCACAGTCAGCGAAACTGGTTGGGCTGCGTCAAACACAAAACACCTGCACACCTGAACTGTAGAGCATCCTGAGGTCCTCCTCAGTGACAGAGGACAAGTGGGTGTTGGAGATACCGCCACTGGACTGCTTATGGAAGCGGTGGCGGCCGGTATCAAGTGAGCGTCGAACGCGCGCCCGTGATGCAAGCGCTGACATTTCTGGTGGGGCCCTCATAGCTTGGCCCTGGCATCAAGAACGCCCATACAAGACTTTCAATACTGGACTGCACACAGCGGCCGCACCCTCAAACAAGATATACACTAAGCAGGTCAAGTAGACATGAAACCAAGTGAGGACGCACGTCCCCTCCTCACCGCGCTTGCATGTCTTGTAAGGACAGCCTCAAAGGATAGCCTTGGAGAAGGTGGAGAGACCTCTGTCCAATGCCTGTGGTTGAGGCGCTGCGGTGGTAACGGAGGGTAGTCAGCTAAGGGCGCGCAGGGTCCCGCATCCTCCTCGGTCCTGGACATGGCCTTTAGGTGCATGTACCTCAGGGTTGCCAGTGTTCCAGCTAGCACCAATATCATCATCGCTGTCGCAAACACAGCCTGCTGCAGTGTGTAGGTGTGCACCACCCCGGTGGTTCCCAGAACCATGTTGTCGGCGGTGCTTGTCATGGAAGCCACAGGCAAGTGATAGTACAGCCGTCGTGACCTGTTACCTGCTGAAAAGCCTGTGCTGTAGGCAAGCACAGGCGCACGTAAGAAGATTTGCAGTGTGAAGGACCGGTGGTCTAGCCTACCTAATAATCGGTGGCGCACCAATCAGGATGTCAATCTGGAACTGACACTGAAAAGCAAGAAAGCTGAAATAATTTGTGAGGTATTGTATCCGTCACCTGAAATGTTGGAGCTGAGGTGGCTAGGACACGTAAGCGCACACTGCGGCCGGGCACACCCCATCCCCTCCCACCCCTCCGCCAAACGCTGTCTGCCAAACGCGTTCGCCCATCAGTTGCTTGAACAACGTACGAACGGGCGAACCCAACCCATCAGCTGTCAGCAGTGAGGAAATGCCGCTGCCTGGCACGAGTGCAAGCAGATGCAGGATTGCACACCTGCGTTTGCTGGCGAGGGCTTCTCCAACCTTTCCTGTCAGACGCAGCCATTATTTTCACGGTCAGGCCGACTCGCCGGTTGCGGTTGCACACATCGACCCTACAGACTTCACATCGCCCCCAGCCCTGCACTAGACAGTCCTCGCAAAATTTTCCTGCAAAGTTGTTGAAAAGCGCTGGCTGGCGCGTGATCCTGCAACCCACCGCCTGTTGCCTTGCACACAGTTCTACCAGCCTGTTCGCCCCCCCCCTCCCCACTCCACCCACCCAGGGTTGGGTGGGCCCGAAACCAGGCCACAAACCAGTGAGGTCCAATCGCCACATGCAACACACTATCGACTGTCGCCAATATCATCAGGCCACTGATGCTGCATAGCAACTGGAAAGTCACGTGTTGTCGCAGCACTGTTTACAGCGAGCCAGCTGGACACCATGCTTTGCCATCCCCCAATCATTAGCGGCATGTGAGTCGTTCCTGGCATGCGTCGTGGCTTGCACTTCGAGTGCATCCGTCATGAAGCCCACAGGACCTACCATGCATGTGGCAGCCACGGCGACATGGTTCGGGGTTATCATAGCAAAGGACGTTGCAGGCCTGACCAAGCAGCTGCGCCCTGGTCTCTGTGCCGACGACGCACATGCGGCCTTGTGGTGAGTGCCTTGGAACAGTGCGCGACGACACTTAAGGATCGACGATTGGACAGCTAGCACACATGGAGCACATGACGCATTATTCCTCCTAACGCAAACAGTCATGACTGCGATGCCCGGTCGTGCTCGTGTGTGTGCCTGTCTAGCATGTGGAGGGCAGCACCGCACCAGTAGCAAGCATCAGGTCAGCCAAGGGCGTGCAGTAATGCATGTGGTGAGGTGTTGAAACAGCCTGCTTGACGCCTCATGGCCATCCAAGGGGGGACAATGACCTGCTCAGGCTCACCACTCCCATCGCTTCTCAAGGTTCATCCCATCGCTTCTCAAGGTTCAATCCCGTGTGTGTGCCAACTGCCAGTCCACCGCGCTGCACACACATGCCACAACATCACCTGTCAGGCGTGCAGCACGCAGCTGCATTGTGAGCTGCTTCATCATGCAACGGTGCCTGCTGTGGGACCAGCGCAACCTAACCGACGCACTGGCATGGTGTGTACCGCCGCGCCGGGCCGTTCGCCCTTCACCCACCCAGGACTTCCACATGGCCTCTGGCAATGCCAGCGGACACACATTCCAACCCCGAAGCCCGATAGATTGTCTGGAACATGGGACTGCTGGTTGTGCTAGTCTGTGCAGCATGCGGAGCATTGTGCTGCTGCTGCTGCTGCGTTGCGGGCGGTGGCAGGACGTGTGGACCAGAAACTCAGGTCACCATCGAGGGTGCCTGTTCGGCTGTTCCTACCAGCGGCCCAGACAGGCATGTCAGCAACTGTGCGTGACTTCAGGAAGATATCCTGAGGGACCGTTCATCGAAACGCAGACGCCATTTACACTTCACACAGCCTGTTATACGTGGACCGTATTGGGCACGCTCGTGCCTGGCATGTACAGTGTGTGCGTCCATGGCGCGAGGCTCGCAAGGTGCCCGAGGGGAAAAGCGCAAGACGCATTATGGCGCCACGGAGGGGCCTGCCGGCTTTCCAACGTTGTATAGATAACTGTTGTATCGAGCAGGCATCAAGCCTGTTGCATGCATCCATCCGGTGTAATGCATCCACAAGGGGGACGCTTATCAGGGGCATGGCATCGCAGTGTTGGACAGCAATACCGGCGGTACAGCTTCAACAATTCAAAACAAAATGTCAACGAAATTTCGAGTGGACGCCGCCTTTGTTGCATTTGGCATGTGGTGTTGGTCGTGTTGGCCTCAAGCCATTATTATCATGCGTTGATGTGCCGGCGTTTGACTGATTGAGCACCGTGGTTGCGCGCACATGAAGGCGAATGTCACCGTTCCATAAAAATGTGGGCGCAACGGAAGGCACGGCGCAAGAGCATTTATACATACTCATTCGAGACAGTGCAAGCAAGGTCGCTGGGCTAGGATAGTTCCTGACAACGGACCGTTGCATCAAACCCCGGCATGCTCATGGGGGTTGGTATTGCGTGGTGGGCGAGGGGTCCAGGACAGTGTTCACCAGTTGCGAGCGTGCCAAGCACGTGCTTTGCAGGGTGCATGCTGAGACCAGGTGTATGTACCAAAGGTTTATATGCTGTTCCTTGGCGTCAAGTCGTTGCGCGTTCGGTGCTCCACCGTGTCGCGTTGGGCCAAGGTCGTCTTTCCGCAATACTAGTGCGGCGGCAGAGGGGCTGACAATACCGTTACTTCATCAGCTCATACTGAAGCGTGATGAAGTCGTTGTTGTTCTCAAATAGGGACCCAAACAGGGCTCTGCGCTGAGCCACACCACCGTCATCAGCATCATCGGTGGGACCTGCGCAAGAGGAGGCAGCCGACAGTTGGTCAAGCCAGGGTGCGGAGCATGCGGCATTGAACGGATAGGCCATGACACACAGCTGCACCACGCTGCCGGCTGCACAAGGCCAGGACAGGGTTTGCTGACTAAGTCGCGGAAAGCGTGACGGGACACGCGTTGCTGCCGCCTTGCCTCGCCAGTCAGGCACACACAGGCAGGCAGGCTGCGCAGGGTACTATGTCCACGTTTGCATAGTGTTTAAGGCTTTCTAGCAGAGGGTGGTGTCTTGGTACAGTGCCCGCTAATACAGTCACATGGATGGTTTCCGCCCTGCACTGTGCACAGCTGGGCAAACTCACCACTGTAAGGGGTCTTGTTGCTTGCCGAGCTTATGAGTCGCCGCTCGTATGAGTACGTTGGGCGCCGCGTGCTGGACCGGAGGCTCTCTTGGGAGGAGGTGCGAGACTGCACAGCGGAAAGCGCAACGAGAAGGAACACAGGAGGATCAGGAACACGTTTTGCCAGGTTGAGAATGGATATGCTCTGCAAGCTAGGACTTCACTCAACACCAGCCAGCCCACTGAGCCCACCCGGTTGCGCAGCGGCCCACCCGGTATGCTCATGTTGCTGCTGACGTGCTACTTGGTGATACAGAGCAGGGCAAAGCAGCAAGGAGCAGGACAAAGCCACAGAGAGCAGGCAGGCTGGGAAGGAGCGTGCACTTCGTCTTCACACCATGGCTTACCGACAGGGACACGTGCGCGGGAACGTAGAGGTGGTTGAGCGACTTGGAAGTAGAAGGCAGGCCTCCCAGGTACACTAACAGGGTAAGCAAGCAAACCAGCGTGAGTACGAAGCCCATCAACACGACTGCTGCTTCTTCGGGGCTGAAGGGAACGGTCGCTTTCATCATTGCTTGTCGGGTGTGTTCGAAAGGCAAGAGAGGTGGCGGACGTGTGCGGAGAGGCAAAGGTGGCGTGTGCGCAAGTACTGCTTGCACAAGAACGCCAGATTGCAGGCTTTATGATGAGAGCAGTGCGATTATTTGCCAGCGTGTTCGGGCTGGAAAATGCCCGCGTGGAAATCGGTTTCGAGGCTGGTCCCAAAGTCACCGAGAGAGGGGTTTAGAGTGTTTACAACGCCGCGATGGTATCCTTAGGGTGTGTCGCGAGGCTGCCCTTACGCTCGCGAGACGCAGCACGGCAGTCCCTGAGTGCCTCTTGCACCTGCCTCTTGCAATGCTGACAGCAACTCAGCAAGCAAAAAGTGCACATGCAAATATTTGCTGCAGAATTTGCTGACTTGCTGCGTATATTGACAACCTCAAGGATATCCTTCCTCGCGTGTGGTCCTGGAGGCAAAGCCCGGCCATCAGCAGCCCATGAAAGTTAGAAGTGTGCGGACATGCCACGTTCGTGCAAGCCACAATCTGAAGCAGATGCGGCACTAGCTTCGCTGCGGTGGAGCAGCGAATTGTCGACAAGCCAGGCTGTCATATATCCTTGCCAGGACCTTTCACAAGCTTGAAGAGAACATTGGTGAGCGCAGCGGCAACCTCCTCAGTTCCAGTACGCAGAGTCTGGGTCCACTATTCCTCGCTCCAGCTTGGCGCGCTCAATCGCGATAAGGCACTGGCAGCCCTGTCTCACAGTATCAACAACAGCACACGTGGGGGCAAGACTTGCACCTTTTGGAGCTGTGATTTGGGCAAAAGCTGCCCAAACTGAGGTGCCATGCCATGCAAGCGTGCAACGGCCAGCCCGACTCCACAGCCCATCCGGTTCCGCTCAGGTTCCGCTTCTTCATGTAAGGAGGTCAAGCTGCGCAGCTTCAACAACAAAGACCAACTTATGCACACGGGCAGAGGCTTTAATTTGTGGTGCAATTCAGGTGGTGGGCAGGAAGCCACCTGCTTGCTTGCCGTTTTGAGGGCACACCGAGCGCACATGAGCGATGCAGCCGAATGAGCCGCTGCATGTCAAACTTACAAACTGCAAGCTGAACTTAAACACCACAAAACTTCTCCATGATGTCCCTGCAGCCTTGGAGTGAGGCTTGCAAGAACGTCGATTTGAGCTAGTGCACTTGCTTGCGCACATGCTTGACATCAGCCATCAGGTGCAGCTGGGCATCATCCGTTGTCCAACGAAACACCACACACACACACTAACTAAGCTGGCCGCGTTCATATGGAATGCTTAAACGCAAAGGCTGCGCACTGTACGAGTGCTGCTAGCCAGTAATCCAGCGCACTGGCCCCGCCTGCCCACCCTCCGTGCCAACAGACGATATGCCACCCAGGACTGCCTGCCTGCCCAGTGCATAGGGAAGCAGAAGCTTACCGGCGGCACATGATACGATGCAAGCGTCCTGCCTTCATCTGTCATGCGCTGGCCAGCGTAGATCAGTTCCTGCAGGTGCACAGAAGGCATGTTGTGCATCACGGCGGGTTGATGCCTCATGACGGGCACGCGTCATGCATCGTGACACACGCCGCGCTGCACACTTACCGCTCACACAGTTATACACTCATATAGCCATATAGCAGCGGACTTTGGCGGTTCAACATCTCCCCACACACGTGCATGCAGCTATCCCAACCAGCGCCTGAACGTCCCTTGCATGCAAAGTGCCTGCAAACACGTGCTGGCGAAGGACTGGCCCAGTCAGGCCGTGAGCAGTAATGCCGTCCCAGCTTGCACTGCCAGCGCTGCGTGGGTCATTATGGCACGCCTACTCGACTGGCGTCAACGAAGGCAAAAAACAAAGCAGATCAGGGCCTTGGGGGCCGTAAGCATTTTGAATGGCCTATCAGCCGCAGCCGGCCCCATCAGTACACAGTACTGCATCAGCAGCCTCACCAGGTCATCAGCTTTCAGTAGGCCAGGCGTGGCACGCTTGCCCTCGGGCTTGTTGGCACGCGCGATACCTCCTGCCCACAGAGCCTGCTTGACCTGGCACATGCATTAAGGAAAGCACATCAAGGTTAGGTGCCGCAGGCACTGTGTGCGCTATTGTGAGCATCCTGTAGATGGGTTCCGGCGCCGCACCTGAGCGACTGTCCAGTCAGGCTCTGCGGTGACCCTGTAGCGACAGCCTGAACAGAAGAATGCCTGCATGAGGGAGCACAGCGCGCATGTGGCTCATTGTTGATTCAGTTATTGAACCTCGATCCTATGCTCTCGCGCATGCCATTAGGCGATGACTGGGCAAGCGATGTTACTTTATCCGTTATCCATCACATGGTTATCCATGCGCCAGCAGTAAAGCATGGGAGCCGAGTGCTCCAAGCAGGGCAGGGCACGTCAGTGCATCATCAATTGACAGCCCGAGGCCCCAGTCAGGCAAGGCACTGCCAGGAGTCTACCAGCCAATCAGCCTATTTGGTTCCTGCATGCACCAGAACGTGCATGGGACACCAGCCAGACAGATCGCGGCAGCGCATGTAACAGGGATGGGGGGTGAAAAAAGGCACCTTGGGACTGCTGGGCCAATGGACCATCCTAGGTGTGATCGATATATCTGTTGCTAGGAGGTATATGGATGCCAGCAGCGGTACCGGCAGCACCCAGAGGGGACGGGCTTCGGGCCTCCATTGTGGCAGTGTAGTGCACACTACCGGTATGCTGCGCCCACGTACCATGTGGGTGCGGTCCTTGCGTGGCGGTACAGTGGGGATGCCCTCAAACGGGAAGTCCATGGTGGCGATCTCCTCAAACACCTCTGCCTGCACACGTGGAAGTCAAGACCCGTGTGGCATGCAGAAGCGCGAAGAGAAGGCATACAATGTCGTCCGTCAGCAATACTCAGTGTACCAGCCCTGCATGCCAGGTAAAAGGCATCTGCAGGGATGTGAGAGGCCTGACACCGGCAAGACGTTAAGGCAACACATGTGGCGGTAGCGTGGATGCACCAATTGGCTACGCAGGCCATGTGGCAAAGTGTGCTGGCCGTGATGCATCAAATCCCTAATGTGCGATGGCTGGCTGGCAGCCTGAGTGCCATGCTGAGGACTGCGCCAGCTCCCTCCCATCACACCCTGCAGTACCACACTACCACCGTCAGGTATTGTGTCCGGCATGCCTGCATCACACATCACCGCCTCCATGCGATGCAGTATGTAGGGTGGCATTCCATGCACATCACGTCGCATGTCAACATCCCTTGCAGCAATGTCCAGCGCAGATGCAGGTACGAGCCGACGAGCTCGCACTGGGTCACGCCGGGCAGGCGAGATAAGGGGGTATGTGCAGCAGCGCACCGCTCCTACAGCCGCGATCATATGCACTGCGCAGCGATACGCTCACCTCTTTCTCTGGCGGGATCTCCTTGCGCGTATCACAGTCCCACGCGCCCTTGCCTAGGGATATGCCCTCCGCCATGGCGATTCTCAGCACGGCAGGGGCAAGCTGTGCTGCGAGTGCTGACGCACTGCTGGGTGCTGCCCTAGGTCTTGCTAGCTACTGCTGCTGCTGTGCTTGATCGCTTCAGGCGTGCTGATTATAGGAAGCTGCAAAGAGGCAGTGCAAGGTTTGGATGCTGTGGAGATGCGGTGCTGAGCTGCTCGGGCAAGGTTGCGACTGCAGGTGTGGTGTATCCAGGTGCCCTGTGCAGCTATTGCTTTGCACCGCATGGCTGTCGAGTGATGGCAGGGGTGCATTTGCATGGCTGTGGCGCTCTGCAGCCAGTGCCACCAATGGGCTGCTCCAAGAGCATCCTCCAAGACTGCTGTTGTATGTACATGCGCATGGCATAACACAGGAAATCATGCCGAATTACAATCGGGTGTGGTGTCGTGCAATTTATGTGGCGGAAGGTCGAGATCTCTTGATTTGACCAGCTGTTCCCAGCTCTCGGAGCCAGACATGCATGCTGCATACATGGTGCGTCTGGCTCTCGTCAAGCAGATACTGCTGGCAGTGCATGCTGGCATTGCGGCAGCATCGGAACCTTGCTGAGGCGCATTACTCCATTAGGCATACCAAGACTGGGCAGAGCGGGAAGTGAGATTTCACCCCCCGCCTCGCCCGCCTCGTGAATTGCATTGCCCTGCACCCAGTGCAAATCTGCCTAACATACCAGTGTGAGACAATGGCAGGTCCTTGTGATGAGTAAACTGCCTTGCTCCCAAGCTCACTATGCTGCCGATTAGCACTTGAACCATGCGTGCACACTGGTCGCCTTGCACTGCCGCCAACCATGGCGCGGACGTGAACATCACGCGCTTCGGCCACACTTGCAGTGTTGTGGACAGCACAGATGGCTGGGGCACGGAGCTTGCGGTGGTGTTTGGTGGTGTGAGCTATGCATTGGAGCCCGTGAGTGCTGCAGTTAGCTCGCAGTCCAGCGCTGGTGGGGACACACATGCACATACCGCGCTTGCAGACGTCCTCGTCCTACAGGCCGAAGCGAACACGTGGTTCAGGCCACAAGTGGCTGGAGAAGGACCTAGCCCTCGTGCCTTTCATAGCGCCGCAGTTGTGGACCGGAAGCTGTACGTTTGCTTTGGGCATGTGCTCATTTTTCGGCCTGAGCTCAACAAAAAGCAGCGCGTGTTCTACAACGACCTTTGGTGCCTAGATACGGTGCGCACTGTAACCACTTGTCTGATCGAGGCTGCTGACCTTGTGTCAAAGTGTAACTGTCTGCAAGCGGGTGCATCCCGCACGGCGATGAACGCTGTTTCGCTTGCTGCGACAGGACACATGGACGTGGCAGTCCGTGCCCGTGGTGGGCGCCGAGCAGCCTCCAAAACGTGACATGGCCTCCCTGACACACGTGGGCAATGGCCAGCTGGTGCTGTTTGGAGGGCGGCTCGAAACCGGCAGGGTCGCTGGGGACACATGGACGTTCGATACTAACAAGTGAGGTAGCGCCCAGGGCCCGCACACACACACAAATGCAACGTTGGCAACACCATCGCAAGCAAACTGGGTGATTTGATAGGGCATAATGTTGGAGGTGACTTCTGCACACCCTGAACTACCTCAGGAAACCTCGTGCGTCGTTTTGCGCGTTGCCTGTGCAGGTGCACCTGGTCACAACTCAAACTCCTGGGCCCAGGACCCTCCCCGCGCAAGATGCACTGCGCAGTGTTTGTAAGTTCAAGGCTCAGGCAACGCTTCAGTGCTATATCACTCCCGCTGCTTCGTATATCGGCTGGGGCTGAGCGTTTGCGCTTGGTCGCTGCAGGTGTCCAGCCGGATGTTCATATTCGGGGGCGAGCGCGACGCTGGTGTGCTGGATGACCTGTGGACGCTGAAAACGGGTGACGCCAACGAGCCTGCACGGTGAGGCGTGCCGCTGGCACGCACACGGTGTGTCGCACAGTGAACGCATGCATGCGCGGGGCACCTGCCACCCACATGCACATGCACGCATGGTGCACACGATTTGGATGCATGTGCGTGCGGAAGCACAGCAGCACCACCACAACCACAACCACAACCACAACCACAACAACCGCAGCAGCAGCAACAGCAGCACACGCAGTCGGTGTCTACATGTGCGTCAGGGTGACGCTTCGTGCGTTTGCGTGGCTGCGTGCTGCAGTTCTGGTGCTGCTCATCCCGCACACTGCCGGGGATCGATGTGGTACGGTGCTGCATCTGTTGACGCCTGCTCATGCGTTTGCAGTTGGACCCAGATCAAGCTCAGGCCAGCTCCCAGCGGGCGATTCGGACACGCTATGGCAGGTACGTAGCAGCCCTCGCAAGCCACTGCTCAAAAGCCCCAAAGAGGCCGACTCCCCATCCCCTGAACTGGGTGTGCACAGGGTATCTACAGGCTAAGCAGGGCTGTCAAGCATCTGCTTTGCAGCCATGGGCGCGCGATACTGCAGTCGCCAACCCTGGCATCCACCAAGCACCTGCATCCACCGCAGGATGACGGAGCTACGATATTGCCATACCGACCGAACCGACACATGATGCACAATTGCACATGCACTGCAGCATGCACTGATAGTGCTTCGTCTGATGCCCTCCTTCATCTGCCGTGCAGCCAGCGGGAGTAGCGTGGCCATGTTTGGCGGCTGCCTGGACCAGAGCTCGCTGCTGTCATTCGGCCGCACCTACGTGCAGTGCAGCGAGCTGTGGGTGCTGCACCTAGCCACCTTCAGGTGCGGCCGCTACATGCAATTCGCCAGTGGGGAACGCGTTGATCGTGGAACGCGCGTCAGGGTGCAAGCCGTGCATGCCTGTGGGAGTGCGGGGTTTGCATGCAGCAAGCTCATTCATCATTTGCCTTGTCCGCCTTTACATGGCCACACAGCCAACAAGGCTGCCTGCCGTCCTGGCCATGTGCGTGTACATATGCTTGCACATTCGGTGATTCGGATCATGCGCTGACAAGGACTGTGTTGTACTGTTGTGTGTGGACACATGTACTGCTGCTGGGCGTGCAGCTGGGTGAGGGTGCTGGCCAGTGAGACGCCCACGCTGGCCCTGCCAGGGCAGTCGTCCACACCCGCGCCTGCGGCCCCAGCCGCACTGCCCTCGGCAACCCACACGCCTGGTGCAACCACACCAGCAGCAGCAGCAGCAGCAGCAGCAGCGGGGTCGCCGCCAGCGCTACTGCCTGCAGGCGCTGCTGCTGCTCCTGCTGCGGCGGCGCAGCTTCACGCGGCGGCGCAGCCGTCTGAGCGCATGTGCCACTCGCTGGTGGCGCTGCCTGGCGGGCGGCTGCTGCTGGTGGGCGGGCGCAAGAAGGATGGGTTGTGCACGGACGCCTGGTTCCTGTCACTGGTAGGGCCATGGCAATGGTATCCAGTATCCGTGAAGTCTTGTTATCACCACGTAGGACACTGGTACTTGACCATTTGCACCGGTAAGCACTTGCGTGAGTGTAAGCACATTCAAATGCCAGCACACGGCGGCGCGTACCTGCAGCTTTAGCGCCGTCCGCATGCTGAGCTGGCCGGCAAGCGCCAGTGGTACGTTGCTGACGCACCGACCAGCGCGCCAACCAGCTGCACTTGATGCATATGATGAGCATATCCATATATCAGCTCAACACGGTACGTAGCATGCTCGTGAGTCGTGATCCTCCTTGTTCAAAATCGCATTTGCATGGTGTTAAGAGACACAAGCGCCTAAACTGGTATGTGCGATGCTGCAGGAGCCACAGACGTCGCCTGGCGCAACACCCACGCCCGCCAGCGCAGCGCCCTTGCCGGACACCGCCTCCTCAGCACCCGCCACAGCCCCCCAGGTCGTGCCGCACTATGCCAACATGCCTCCGGCGCAGCACGTGCCGCACGCGTCAGCCGCTCCTGTGGCCGTACCTGCTCATGTGGCTACCAGCGGCAGCGCCAGTAGTGGTGGCGGCGGTGGCAGCACGGTTGGCTCCTTGGGTCGTATAAGCCTGTCCGGGGCCGCCCAGGACTCATCTGGCTCAGCACAGCTTGTGACAATGACAGCAGTAGCAGACCCTGGAGTGATCCCGCCGCTGGCACCACCGCTGAACTCAGGCGCTCCATCCACGGCAGCGCCAGCAGTGCCAGGTGCTGCAGCAGCAACCTCAGTAGCAGCAGGTGCAGGAGTGCGCGGAGGTTTGGTACTGCCACTGCCGCACGCCGTCCAACCGGGGTCCTCGGGGGGTGCGCCCTCGCTGCTGCAGTCGCTGCTCAACCCCCTGAGGCCCACTGCAAATGCCGTAACCCCACCGCCACCCCCACCTCCAACCGCGCCACCGTCACTTCCACAGCATATGGTGCTGCAGCAAGGAGCGCCCGTCGGCCATGTGGGCGATGGTGTGCATGAAGGGCTGGCGGCACCTCTGCAAGGCGCTGAGGCGGTGGCGCCAGGCGCTGTGCCAAGCGCGGTCCGGCCGTACCCGGCAGCACCTGCGCACCCCGCCGCACCAGGAGTGGCGGCAGCGCCGGGGCTGACCGGGGCTGGCACGGCGATCGTGCTGCCCCCGGCCCATGTGCAAGGGCTTGCAGCTGCTGCCAGTCTGATGGCCAGCCAGGCACCAATGCGGCACCAGCAACCTGCCCGGTCAAGCAGCCCAGGTGCGAACGCGGGAGTGCTATCATGCCCCCCCGGGGTTGCATGCATGTGCGCCTCTTTGGGCATATGATGATATGATTTTATCTGTATGTGACATTGCATTGTGCACACACTTCGGTGTTGACCATATGGTATTGTCATCATGGTTTCGAAGCGTACAAATTTGAGCATTCACAAGGCTCGCCCGCGACCTCGCGCAAACTACGGTACTGTGGTTCGCAGGTGGCGCATCGGTGCCGGCGCCGCTTTCCCCCACTGCGCAGCCCTCCACACCTCCCACGCCACCCACCCAGCCGCCTGACGGCCCCGCCGCCGCCGCCGCAGCAGCAGCCAGCACGCCGCCCAGCAGCAGCCCGCTGGCGGCTTCGGTGCGCGACCTCCTCAATAATGGTGCTGACAAGGCCAGCAGCGCGTTCAGCCGTATCTCCTCCAAGGTAACCACCACAATGACCACGCTGCGCGCCAAGATGGCGGAGAGTGACTCAAGCGGCAGCGGCCTGCTGCTGAGCCCCACCAGCGCAGCCCAGCCGCAGCACCAGCAGGGCGGGGCCAGCAGGGCCGGCTCCATGGCAGCGTCGCTCAGCGGCGCGAGCAGCGCCTTCCCCAGCCGCTCCGCGTCTATCAGCGGCATCGCGGGCCTGCCAGGCTCAGGCGGCTTGCCGGGCGTGGTACGCGGCACGCCGGTGGCGATGCAGCCAGCAGGGCTTGCGCAGTATGGCTATGGGATGCCGCAGCTGCAGCACCCGCAACAAGCGCAGCAGCAGCAGCAGCAGCAGCAGCTGCAGCGGGGCGGGGCCCAGTACGCGGGTCAGGTGGCAGCAGCGCCTGCTAGCAGCACACAACCGTACGGCGCCGGCGCCGGCGCCGCCAGCAGCATGATGGGCAGTGGAGGTTACAGGCGGATGTCGTCGTTTGATGACCACGCAGGTATGATTGGCTCGTGGGGGGACGCCAGCTGATGCGAGCAGCCTGCACGTGCATTGGTGGACCGTCTGCCATGCACAAGGGGTCGTGGATCGGGTGTTACCTCACATGCGCTGGGCAATCTTGCCACCTGTGCTGCGCTCTATATCTAGGTGCTATGTTTGCCATACACATGCACTGCTCTAACTACACGGCGCTGAAGTTGCTCGATTACCTGTTTGGGTGCGCTGTGCATTCTTGTGCAACGCGTTGCGATCCCACCATCCCATCCCACCAGCTCTGGCGGCGGAAGCGGCAGCGCAGCATGCAGAGTATGAGCTGCTGCGCCAACGCCTCGGCCTGCCGGCCACGCCGCAGCGCCACCCGGGCCTCAGCCACGACCCGCACGGCGGTCGCGCTGAGGCCACGACCAGCAGCAGGCAACAGCAGCAGCAGCAGCAGGAGGGTGCAGGGGGACGCGCTTCCCCAGTGCTGGACGTGCAGGAGGCGCTGATCGCGTTGGGCCGCCTGCAGGCGCCACTGCAGCATTCATCCGGGGCGAATGGCGGCGCCGGCGTGCACGTGCGCGGCGATGACGTTGGGGCCGTGGCGGCCGCCAGGGCGCACCTGGCCACGCTAGCGCCCCAGAAGCTGCAGCTGCGGTGAGGCGTGCATGCATGCATGCAAGGTGGCAGTGCGGGCCAGTGCTGCACAGTTATGGCGGCACCGCACTTGTGGCCTCCTCCGCTGTTGTACAATACAGATGCAAGCATGACGCAATACACTGGGGGGGGCGGGGACGTACCAGGACACCAGCCCCTCCCCAACCCTCTTTGGTTGTTCTGCAAACCTGCCCCAATGCTGCTGGCGCTGCGTAACGTTGTTTGCTGCTTGCTTTGCTGAAGCAATGTTTGCAGTAGGCTGCATTCGCTTTTGCCTGGCCACCACCAACCCACATGTAAACGACCCCAAGCTTTGCACCTGGCTGAGACATCCTTGTATGTGTGCGCTTACGTGCGGGCGGCATGTGTCATGTACTCGTGTCGTGTCGTGTCGTGTCGTGTCGTGTCGTGTCGTGTCGTGCGCTTGCAGGCAGGTGCAGGTGGTGCTGCTGGACTGTCAGCGCCTGCTGCGCCATGAGGGCCTGCAGGCGTGGGTCCAGCTTGAAGCACAGCAACGTCAACACCAACACCAACAACAGCATGCGGAGGGAGGGGCTGCTCACGGGACAGCAGCGGCGTCGCCCTCTGCACCCTCAGGCGGCAGCCACGGCGACGGCGTTGACCTGGGCGTGCTGCTGGCGCACGTCGCCTGCAACGCGCACCCGCTGCTGGGCCTGCGGCCCGACAGCGTGCGGCTGAGCGACGTGCCGACGTTGCTGGCGGAGTATCAGCGCCTTGTCGTGATGGCCAGCACCGCCGGCGAGGCCGCGGCCGCGTGAGCGCTGGACCTCACATGCATGAATTGGTGCCGGCCTGCAGGCCCTTGCAGCGGGAGCCGGGTTGTGTGGGAGTGCTGCGGCCGCTGAACACTCGAGTCCCTGGCACTAACGCTGTGACGCGCTTGCATGCTAACTGGCCCCAACTGGCGTGAACGGAGGCCAAGGGCGAGTGAGGCTGTCTGCGAGTGTGCCACCGGAAAATGTGAATTGCTGTGCCCATGTGTGCATGGACATTACTGCACAGTGACGACTGCAGGGATAACTGAGCAGCGTTGAGCATGTTGTGCAACGATACACCAACAGTGTGCCCGAACAACTTTTCCCTGTATGCACGCTGCATAAGCGAGAGGGAGCAAGTGCTAGGGCCACATTACTGCGGAGGCTGTTGATGCAACGGCTGTTGACTCCATAAAGGCTTGCTTGCAGCGTGCATGGAAAGCTGGCACCCACACAGTGTGTATGACACTGGATAGGTAGCGCTGCAAATGATAGACAAGCACTGCATGGTGCACCCATGCAGTGTGTATGTGTGATGCCACACAGCACACACGGAGCAACGCAAAACGTATGTCAGCGTATCACTCTGCACATGCTTACATGCTGCAGCGCGTTTCACTACATCCACAGACGGGTATGCGTGGCAGCCTCCATGCACCTTGTCCAATACCGCCCTTGCAAATGATGACATGCATGACACGCGCCAAGGTTACAAACAGCGTCTGCGACCTACCCTGCGACCTACTGTATAACTGTACATTGTGCATGCAGGTGGCGCAGACAAGCAAAGATCCAAAAGAGAAGGATCCGAGTATAGTCTGATATAAGCTGAGCTCCAAGCAGGTCTGTGCTTGGCGCTTGTTGAGGCACTGCGCGTGCTTGTCGTTCAAGCCTTCGCCGCAGCCGCAGGGGGCTTTGCCAGTTCGGCACTGTGCGCAAGCAAAAACAACACCACTTGTACAGTAAAGAGGGAGCGCACTGATGTGGGGTGTTGTGAAACAACAGGTTCAGAGCAAGAGCACACAGGTTTACGGGCGACATACTTGAGCTTGCGTGACAGTTGGTAGAGCCCTGTCACCGCCATGAACGCGTTGACAGCCTGCAGTGCGTAATGCCAGGTGACAGCAAGAGTTACAGCGACGTTGTCGTCTTCCATGATCGGCCCAGTACCCCACACACTGACTTCCAACGCTGAACAAGAACGCCCGTATGTGTCGTGCACATGCACTCACCAAGAGGTTATAGTTGACAGGCGTAATTTGTGTGCTGTAGCGGGACCAAATAAGTCCCGTGGCGGTGATAGCTGCAAGGCAGGCACGCCGTTGTAGCCAGCGCACGGTGTTTGTTGTAATCATGTGACGCAAACTGCAGGCCAACAATATCACTAATCGAGTTTGTACAACTCACCCAGCTGCTGTGGCAGTGATACTTGCTCGATAGGCCTTTGCATATCCGCTATGTTGGCTATGGAAATGCCCCACTTGAACGTCGGGGCCCAGAAGTGGACTGCGCAACCAGGTACACACAGTGCACACCTCGTCAGCACGAAGCACACAAGGACCTGGAAGAGGACAAGCAACTCCTTGTGAACTCACTCGTCTTGGGGCCCGCTGGGTGGTTAAGGAACGCTGTAAATGCCGCAGCCATGGTGTGTTTTCTGTGTTTGCAAACGGGCCTGCGTTGATCCCCAGTACAAGCATGACAACCAGGAGGCAGTTATAGACCAACGTGTGAACGTGCCAGTACAATGAAGCGGATTGTCGGAGAGTCAACATGGATACTCAACAAGTGTCTGTCCGGCTGGCACTAGGGCTTCAACACAAGGCACGCAGACCATCACGGCAGGTTCACGCTACATACCTTACGCCACTTGCCCTGTGCTGTGAAACTGTTGTTGAGGGTCAACTGTGGTGCCAGTAGCACACAAGCCCTGCTTGACGTCTATTACCCTTAGCGTGCGTGCAAGGCGTTTCCCTGCCGTAGTGAGGAGCAGAAGCACACCGAAGCAAACGCCAGGAAATCCAAGGAATGCACTAGTATAATGCACGCTTTCGACTTTGCACACACTAAGAAGTGCTGCCAATGATGTTGCTGCATCGAGAGCTGGGTGCACGGCGCGACAGTTAATGCGAGCGGCACAACAGATGAAGGGTCTTCAGGTAGACACGCTTCATTACAGGCGACAGGTAGACACTCTTTGTTCACGATATTCTTAAGGCTTTCTGTACAGATACGTTGTGCCTCGCTGCGCTCTGCTCCGAGGTGTGCATGTGCCGCGATGGAGGACCCACGCGTGGCGGCGATGCGACGCGTTCGGGACGCGCAGCGCAGTGCAGCTCCTGCAGGTGAGCTTGCTATGTTTCAACCTAGCCATGATGTTTCACCTACACGACCCATTTCTTCTGCTCTGCCAAGCATGTCTGCACGCCACTGACGACGCAGCTGCTGATGCCCGCTGTCGCACAGGGAAACACAGTGCAGCAACGTCTCACGTTGCAAATGACAGATACATGGAGGACTTTGACAAGGCATGGGAGGAGCTTCACGGGTTAAGCTTGCAGCACCAGAACATATACCAACAGCTCGAAGCCCCGTCCACGACTGTGTGAGTGGCAGCAAGCACGCAAACAGCCTTATAAGGCTGCATGTAGTGCTATTCAATGGCATGGAGTTCATAGCCACCCTGCTGTTCCAACACTGCACCTGAAACGGGACGCTTTTGAGACATGTGCAAGCAAGCAACAGCATCTGCCCTTGATGCCCTTGGGAGATTCAGCTGGTAGGGCCAGCTCACAAGTCTCTTTGTCAAGGGCTGACTATTAGCGCTTCACACCCGCTGCTTTGTGTCCCTCCTTTCCGTGCACGGGTGGCGTTCAGGTCGGGGCCGCCACGGGCGCCTCTGCGCGCAGGCAGCTCAGGTCCTGGCAGCGCAGACCGTGGTGGAGCAAGCAGCCCGGGGCCAGGCTCTGCCGGCTACAGTGCAGCTGGGCACCGCACCCCCGCGTCTGCGAGCCGCGCGGGGCTCACAGCCGCTGCTGGCGCAGGCGCGTCGCCAGGCAGGGCCAGCCCTAGCCCAGGCCTGGGCGGAGGGCCCGGGGGGACCTATGCGGCCTCGCCGCCTAGCCGGCGCCCTTCCGCAGTCCCCTCCGCTGGCGCCTCACGCGCTGCGGGCTCCAGGGCCGCGGGTGGTTCCGGAGCGCAGGGGTCGTTGTACCCCGCACAGGTGGTGCTGGGGTGGCACACCGGGCCGATCGACCCTGCAGGTGAGAGGCACGGCATGCACGTGGGCAGCAGGTGCGCACACGCCAATGCATCAAGGGCAGCATGAAGGGGCGTGGGCGTGTGCCGCCTTCCTGCCTACAATACAACAAGCAGGTGCACCAGACGTCTGTAGTTGTGGTGCATGCGGCATGAACGGCGGCGGTCAAGAAGGGTGCATGGGAGGAGCAGGGATGCAACCAAACACACACAGTGCTTGAAGGGCCGTGCGTGAGCACTATGGTGGCGATATCACATACGAGTTTGTCATGAACGTGAGCAGCATGCGGATCAACCACTTGCCCGCGCACCCTCAACCAAATGTGCACCAAAACAGTCACTGATCCTGTGTGCACCTTTCACCTTTCAGCTTCCGCACGTCCTTCTGGATGACTGAATCTGTCTGGCTCCCACGCTCTTCACCACCCCCTCAAGCGTGCACTGCCTCCCTCCCTCGCACCTCATGCACACCGCCCGCAGGCACTGTGTGTGACGTGAGCGACCGCCCCAACACCTGCTCCGCAGCGCTGTGGGCGCGTGACGAGGTGGTGGTGGGCTCCACTGACCACGCGCTGTACGTGGTGGACGCCGCCAAGGGGGTGCGCAAGCGCACGCTGTACAACAAGACCTGCGGCCACACAGAGTGAGCACTGAGCGAGTAGGACTAGGGGTTTAGGGAAGGCCTCAGCAGTAAGGCCTCAGGCCTGCGACACCAACAGACACATGCTGCATGATGCATCTGCATTTGGCGTACGTGGCCGGGGCTGTGACGGAGCAAGTGGCATGGCGGTCATTGCAGTCAACTTGTATTCAATCCACATGTCCTCCACTCAGCTACTCCCATTCAGTTGTGCATTCAGGGCCACTGCTGCAGTCTGCCTGTGAGCAACACGATTATGGTGTCATGTTGGGTTGAGCTGGGTGTTGACACCGGTGTGAAAATCGTCGCTCCCTGCGGCTATGCGCAGGTGGGTGACATCTGTTGCGTACTGCCCTGATGGCAAGATTGTGTCTGGCGGCATGGACAGCAAGCTGTGGCTGTGGCCGTCAGGCAGCACGCGAGGGATACAGATGGAGGGACACGGCGGGCCCATCTCTCAGGTACTGTACAATGGTGCCAGGTGCACATAACCCATTGACTGGCGTGCAGCTCATGCGTTGATGACAATGGAAGCGTGCTGGGGTCCCAGTTGGGGCATGCAACATTGAAGGTAGTAGGGCAGCAGCAGGGGGGGCCGAGGTCAGCAATCCGGCAAAGACTAGTGGTGATGGGGCCGTATGTGCTTCAAGCGCGCTGGTGTGTAGCTGACAGCAGCCTCTCCCCAGCGCAGCGCACTGATGTCACTTTCGATAACATACGACTGTGGTACACGCCGTCGCGTGCTTTGTCCCCTCATGTGGCCGTGTGCCATGCATGGCGCTGCACCCTGCCCTACCTGACATGTCAGCCCTACTTGCCATGTGACCATGCCCACCCTATCCGCCATGTCCGCCCTATCCGGCCTATCCGCCCAATATCATGTCATGTTACGCAGGTGCGCTACGACTCCTCCTCCGACAGCGTTGTGAGCGCCAGCTACGACAAGACCATCCGGGTGTGGCAGTGTGGGTCTCGCGGCCACGAGACCGCCTGCCTGCAGGGCCACGACGCGCCCGTGCTGGAGATGGAGGTGGGCGGCGGCTTGACGGGCGGGCGCATCATCAGCGGTGAGCTTTGGCACAGCGCTGATACCTGATAGCCCCGGCTGGGTACATGCTTTGGAATTTACATTGGAGAGGTGTATGACTGGGTGCATGAGCGCCTGCGCTTTTGTTGCACCGAATGATGTTCCGGTCAATTTCAATTGCGTCAGCGAGCATGGAAAGCAGAAGGCAGCAGGCACAATCATGTTCCATCATGGGGGCGGGGGGTGCGTGCATGCCTGGCAAGTCAGGCCGTGCGGTGTCACCTTGTTGCGCTGTGCTAGCTTTTGCTCTTCAAATGTCCATGCTGCTGCACCCTAACCCTGACCCCTGACCCCCGTTGCGTACCCTGCAGGGGACCGCAGCGGGTATGTGATCCTGTGGGATACCTCAGCGAGCGATGTGTCGTGGCGAATGAAGAACGTGCACAGCGGCCACGTCACTGCGCTGGCGTGGGTGGACGATGCGGACGCACACTGCGCCGGCTGCTTTGTGTCTGGAGGACAGGTGCGGAGGCGATGCGAGCGAGTACTCAGCGCTAGGACTGCCGTGAGCCAGCAGATTGCCGAGTGCCAGCCTTAGTCCTCAGGTCTCAGACTCGCAGGTCACCTAGGATCACGACGCGCCCCATAACCACTGACATGTAAGGATGGCTTTGACCGCGGACATTGGCAAAAGCTTGACAGCAGCAGTGAGGGGTCCAAGCGGTAGCAGGAGCACTGCCATCGCACGCGGTGTTGAGCCTGCCGTGCGAAACACACATGCGAAACAGGGATACGGCCAGCACACGTGCCCGTCATGTGCGCGTCTGCTCTTATCAGCTCGCGGCCGGGAGTGAGTTCCGCTTGACACGCGGCTGCACGTGGCACTTCCTCTTACCTGTGCCGGATGTGCGTTATTTGATGCGTGACACGCTACTGCAGGACGGCGTAGTCCGCGTGTGGGACCCTCGTGCTCGTGCCAACCCCGCTCGGCTACAGCTGCATGTAAACCAGGAAGGGAGAGGTGCAGTGGGCAACATAGCTGCAGGTGAGTGGCAGCGCCCGTGGCCCTGACAAGCTGGGAGGCAACGCACACGAGGTGGAGGCCACAGCAAGCGAAGGGAGTGCGCTAGGGGGGGAGGGATCAGGTCGCTACGAACCAGCAGGCTCATATGTGAAAACCTGTCCAGGTTGGTGCATTGAGTACATGACGCATTGTGGCGTTGCATTAGGAGATTCGCTCAGGGGAGCGGGAGGCTTTGCCGGGCAACTCCCATCAAGCCGGCTCTCCCGGGCCATTTGCAGTTGCCACGTGGCGCCTCACTCACTCAGCGGTACTGCGCCTGTGACTAGGCATCGCTGCCGCCGCTGGCCTCCCCCTCTGACGCCTGGCTTTGTCGGGCCACTGTGCTGCTGCTGCTGTGCGCGCGTGCATGCAGGCGGGCCGTCCGCATGCGGCATGATCGTCAGCGCGGGCGCGGACGGCAGCGTGCAGGTGGTTGACCCCCGCAAGTCGTTTGCGGTGATAAGCTCCACACCGCTCACCAACTTCCCGTACAGCATGGCGGTGGCGGGCGGCATCGCGTTGGTGGGGTGCGGCGACGGCTCGCTCCACTTCATAGACATCAAGGTAACGTCGGTGCCACACATTGAATTGGTAATACATGGACTAAGGGGGTACGCACGAGCTCCTCCGCTTGAATTGCGTGCTATGGTGTGGATGCACGTGCATTGACGTACCGTATCAAAACGTACTGTCTTGGGGAAGGGTGCAGGAATATGCAAGACGTCGCTCACGGTAGTGCGGGTACTGCCAGCTGCATATGCGGAGAAGAACAACATGATTGCTGTTTGTGCGGAAGCAGGGGATTTTGGCTTGTAGTGACTGTGCGGTGATGTGCTTATGCAGCGGGTGCCTGGGACTCTGCTGTACGCGAGAAGCGGGCTCAGCGTGGCACTCACTCAAGCACCCTCTGCTGCGTTTGCTGCTTGTGGTTGTGCTTGCAGTCGGGACGCACGCTGTATGCGCTGGGCGCTAACAAGGCGGCAGTGAGGACGCTGCAGGCCACCACTGACCGCCTGGTGTGCTCGGGAGATGACGGCAACGTGGTGCTGTACACGTTCTAGACCCAGCCTCAACCCCCCTCTCCACAGATCCCTGTATACTGACTGGATTGCGCTTCATGCACTTGCAACCGCTGCTACGCATTGGCAAACCGGCCGTCCAAAGCATCCTGTGGCATTGGTGCCGCAATTGCTTCATTCGCAACTAGGCGCAAGGCCTGAATGCATTCCTTGCAAGTGGCAGGGGCTATAGACATATCCAGACAATGTCTGGCATGTTACTAGGCTCACGGGGCACACCCACGGCAGCGATTGATGGGCAATGGGTGTGTAACTAGTTGCGCGTGCTTGGTGGCTGTGGTGAGCACGCCCTGCATGCGTCCCTTGCCCTCATGCCCTGCCTGCCAGTGCGCGGGTGGGTCTGCGCGTTGAGAGAATGTGGCCGTCCCGCAGGAAAAGCCTCCCGCTGCTGAGGTGTTTACAGCTAATACACCAATCACAGTTTCTGGCGCCATGCACTCATGCAGCATTAGTGGTGCTTGCAAAGGATGGTGAACACCCTGACGGATGCGGTACGTGTTGCTCATCAACTTGCCTGTGTGCCCCCGCCTGTGGCCATGAAGAGCAAGGTTGGAGAACTGAATTGCAATACTGTATCACATGCAGTTGATGCGCAGACCCAAGGATATGGCGGTAGCACATGTTACAGGGTAATACACAAGCCATGTGATTGCATCACGCATCTGCGGCAGCCGGCAAGTACTACATACACAATTGTTGCGTGAGTGCCGCCAGCAGGAGCGCTCATGCACCAGGATGCCTCCCGGCATGCCATCGTTTGCACAGTCGACAACACCAGGATGGCAACACAATTGCGAAATGCTAGATGGCTGACCAGTCAAGCTCCACTGTGTGCACCGGTCCATGACCTGGAATGGTGGCCACCTCATGGACATGCGCAGGGTAACATGCACGTGTTGTGCAACCGCTAGCAGCTGCAGCCGCATTGTGTTGTGTTGTCTTGCTGTTTCCGTGTTGTCCTGGCGGGCCTCGCACTGCGATCTACAGTCTTGCTCCATGCAATGCATATTTATGGCAGTGCATGCACGTGGGGAGCGGACATAGTCGGTTGACGGCGTTGCACGATGGTGCACGGTGGTAATGCTACAGCGCACCAAGTCGGTGGTGCATGTTGCTAGTGCTACAAAGTCGTGTTGTACACAGGTGAGGGAGTGCAGCAATTGCAATACCCAAGCAATGTTACATGCATGAGCTGCAGGCTCGGCAGCGCTTGCAGCTACCACCCGGCCTGCTTGAACTCAAATAGAAATCGGTCTTGTGCCTAACTCCCATGCTTCGCTCGTAGGATTGCAAACGGCAGGTGTCCTGGGAACTGCCCTCGGTTAGCGTGCCCAAACCCGCCCAACCACTGTAACCCTTCCTCAACCATGGCCATACTTTCGAGCCCTTCCTCAACGTACGCGGTTGCCCGCACACGCACATGTGCTAGCACTCCTCTCACTGTGTACACAGCTACACAGGGCTCGCTCAGGTGGGCGTGGGCGGCGCGGGAGGCCCACGGCGCGTGGCGATGTCCATAGCATAGGTCACGGTCGCGATGACCGCCGCAACGGCCGCGATGTACGATGGGAATGCGAGGTCCGTGCGCAACTCCAGTGTACCGCTGAGCAACTTGGACGTGTGCAGTTTCGACGTTGCAAATGCTTTTGCAACGTCCGACTGTAGTACTTTATCTACTGTGCGGTCCAGGGACCTCGCCGATTTGTGCGCCGCGTAGACCACCGTGCACGAGAAAGCCACGGCGATAGTGATGGCGCTTTTTGTACTTGCATCCACGTTTGACAGGAGGCCCGCGAGAACGGCTATCCACTGGAGCGGTGAGGTTGGCCCTGAGTCGTGGTTTGGGCCGCCGCCAGTGGCGTTCAGGTGCGGTCGTTTTGGAGGCCCGCCGCCGCTGCTGCCATCACCTGCACTCCTGCTGACCTGCACCAGCGCGATATCACCCCAACGAACATACAGACCATCAGAACACAGTAGCAAGGGCAAGCAATACTTCACACGGTGGGAAACCATTGGCAGCAAAGAGGTACGAGCTTCTGTGGGTCCGACCAGACAGCTAAGGTGGGCTGCACGTCCTGACGTCTCGGGCCAACGCATCTATCGCGGTCCAGGATAGTCAAGCACTTACGCCCCTCTGCCCTTCCACACAGAATTCAAGGTGCCCAGCAGCTCCCCTTAGTGCTCTCGCAGTCAGCCTCACCAACGCGTCCTGGTCGGAAGAGACAAGTTTCACGGATGCGGGCCTTGGAGCCTCGCTGGGTGGCGACGGTAGCTGCTGCTGTTGCCTGGCATATTCCTCAGCAGGCTTCCCTTCCTCCGCTCCAGCGAAGGCTGTCGTCATGTGTGTCACTCTGCCAACCTTGGCGGTGGGCATCAACACCGAGAACCCACCAGCGCAAGCCCGCGGCTCGCGAGCTAGCTGCGCCTTGCTGTAGTAGCACTGCATGGTGTAGGAAGTCTTCGTTACAACCAAAGGACACTGTTGCTTTTGCTTGCCTGTTCCCTGGTGGGGCGTGAGGCAAGTAAACGCAACAAAACCACACTCAACATGAAAACTAATCACCCACAGTCCTGAAACATACTTATCATAGTATTATCTTCTCTCTGTGTAACAGAACGGCATCATGTGTTCACGCTTTTCCATGGAGGTCGAGCGTGCAGCCCAGCAGAGCCTTGAGGACTTGCATTCCGTCAACACTATCGACATTCGACACACTTGTCTTTCTCGCCACAATCAACGCTCCAGGCTGCATTGCTGTATCCTGCAGACATAAGCAGGTTGTCTGCAGGCATGGAAAACATGGCGCCCTACACATCGCGACAACCGTCGCTGCCGCGCTGCGTGCTGACCGAGTCACTAAGCGTGAAAATAGTCACACTTGGTGTGCATACTGATGGAACACACTAGGCTAGTCAGGTGCCTGGCTGCTGCTCGAATAGCTTGCCATCTCCATGGTCGTATATGATGGGGGTGTTCCGGAGCGGCGTTGTTAAGCGTCCGCGCCACGTCGTTCGAGCCCGGTTGAGATTTCCACAAGCGTACCCACTGTTCCATGTGGGTATACATGTGTACAATTGGATTTTCAGGGCGCTGCCCTCAAACGCCTCTCCGTGGCCGTGTCGGGGAGGGGTCCGCTCCAGGGTGCTTGCCAGCTTGCGCCTTGAGGGACCGAGACTATGCTCGACCGAAACGATGCATGCAGGCAGCCGTGCGTTGCTCAACCCGGCTGCCGGTTACACTTGTGTGTATAGTGTGTGCCTCGTTGCACGGTCGAGTTTGCCTGCCTGCTGACAAGCAGGGCGCTGTTGACGAGCTGACGACAAGCCTGTCAGTTACCCAGCACAGCACAGGCGGGGCGATGACGGCAGCGTGCTTCGCGCCCACAAAGCACGCGCTCGCATAAACCCGTCAAGGCCAGCAGCAAAGCGGCGTGGAGGGACGACGCGCGGGTGCTGGCTGGTTGCCCCCTCACCTGTCAGTGCAGTGGCGTGGCTGACCAGGCGCATGTAGTGTAAATGGGCAGGGCAGGCAACAAAGTGCGGTGCAAGAAAGCGCAGGGATGAGGGTAGATAAACCCGCAGCTGTACACGCTTGAGCACGCCTGCCCACCGCCCCCCCGCAGGCTGCTGCGGTGGCGTCCTCCGAGCCGACTGCATTGGAGTACCAGCTGCTGTGAGGCGACGGTGACCCTGACAGACAGGCTTGATGGCGTTCCTGAGGGGGTTAGTGTGTGTACAGAGTAGGAGGGGCTATGGGTGTTTCTGGCCCGTCTTTCCGCGTTGACGCTGCGGCTTGCTCATGGCTGAGGCGAGCACACACCCACATCACACGCCACAGCCGTTAGAATGCTGACCTGCTGGTGACCTCCTGTCACACTTGCGGCGGATGGGCCTTGACCTGCACAGGCGCCATGCTCATGCCTGGCATGTGTGCCAATTCAATGTACATAATGCAGGTACGTGACTATGACTGCCTGGCAGGCACACACATCCTCAGCAGCGCATGACGCCGTCCACCAGGCGCTTGTAGGCATCAGCTGGGCGCAGTGGCCGGTAGGGGACACGTGGTGTAGTGTGGTGGTGGTGAGGTGTGAGCGGGCTGTGTGCACCTTGTCTGCTCAAGGCAAGTCCACAAGCAGCACAGCAATCGCATCCATGCATGCGTGGGGGAGTCGTGACACACCTACGAGCATGGTGTGCAGGTGATAATGTAAAGGTCAGGTGGTGGGTGCTGACCGGTCACAGGTGATGTTGGACGGGCACCAGGGTGTGTGGCTTGAGCTGCCACACCAACTTGATTGTAGGCTCGATACGCACATGCAAGGACACAGCACTGCACCTCCCTGGCCCGTGTCAGGGGTCAGGAACTTTTAAGTGTATGTATGTGTGCACAACTGCACACCACATAAGCTGCCTCTAGTTGCTGTGCTGGTCCCTACCTCTGATCGCTACGCTGGTCCCAGCTGTACAGTGCCCACAAGCACCAGCCAGCCAAACGTGTTGTGGGCTTGTTGTGCTCCGTGACCTGTTGTGCCTGTGTGCTGCTGCTGCAGGTACATCGCCAAGCACTTGTGCATGTGCAGAGCAGCGCACGCTATGCAGTTCACTGCCTTGTACCTTCTTTTGATTATAAAGTGTGCTTGATAACAGCAAGCCAATCCAGGTAGAGGGTTCCTTGCACTGCACACTTCACTATGCAGAAATGGTCAGTCAGCTGATGGTGGTAGGGCCTGTGAACAACGCATTACCCTGCCTGACCCAGACAGATGCACTCATTATTGACATTCCGCTGTGGTCTTACAACCGCATCTTCAATTGAACTTCCCTGTGTATAATGCCAGCCATGAACTCACTCTGATGTAAGCCATGGACTCAACCTGGCGTGCATGCACAATAGCATGTGAACCCAGGATGGCCCTGAAGCCCCCAGTTTGGCGCTAGCACGTTTCTATGGGCAGCACGGAAGCAATGAAGGCATGTCCGCAACACTTGCAGTGATGGCTGCTGCTGAACAGCAGTGTGGGCTTTTGGATTCCTAGGGTGTTGCTACCAGTAGGCTTGATGGGCACACTCCTGGCAGCGATGGGTGATATGTGTATCCAGCAGGTGCTTACAGCAATCATGTCGTATATGCCAGGGGCGCCATGCAGGATTGATGGTGCTTGATGGCTCGTGCATGCGGATGCTCAATGCATGGGGGGTGCAAGTTCGAGGACGTGTGCGTGTTGCAGCACTGTGCGTGTTGGATACATGTTGATGGATTGAGTGACAAGGACAGCCATTGTCTCAGCTGCATGTTGATTGGGCGGGTGTTGGCTCTGACGTATGCAGCGTGGTTGGAGCAGCATCCAAGCATGGCTGCATGACCCTTGCCATGTAGCAGTCAGGTGCCTAGTGCGGCGTGTGGTCTCGCCCTAAACACCAGCAGCAGTCCAGCACACCCCACCCGTCGCCCTCTTTATCATGGCGTGCCGCCTCATCGGCCCATCAGGCCACCCTCACATGAGGCCACCCACACATGCAGTGGGTGTATCAGTGGATGATGCGTTACGGTACTAACCAAACACTCGCGAGGAGGTCGTTGTTGGCAAGGCATTGCAGGTCGTATGCGTGTGCATGACAGCATGAGGTTCAACAATGATCAACGCAGGACCGGGTTGATCAGGCACAGCCCACGACCCAGTGGGTGGGACATAATGCCGCTTGCCGAGCGTGGTCTCGGGGCATCAGCCTAATGCTGGTGGCGCGATCGGCGCTGCTGCCGGGATCTGTGTTGCTTGGATTGCGGTAGGTGGCGCTGCGCCTGCTGCGCCATTGCGTTCCTGCGGACGCCATACTGCAGCGCCTTGGCCTTGGCTTCGCGCACAGGGCGCTGCTCGCCTGCTGCTGCGTGTTGCTCCTCCTGGGTCTCAACCTGCTGAGCGCCCTCTTCCAGCACACCAACGGGTCCCTGGAGCGGCGCATCTGCCGCCTGGATCACCGGCTGCAGCTGCGCATCGACGTCCATGCCATCGCCCGCATCTGCCAGCAGACCCTCAGCCGCCACCCCCTCCTCCTGCTCCTCCTGCTCCCGCTGCTGGTGTTGCAGCACAGCAAAGCGTGCTGCAGCTTCTTTCTTCAGCAGGGGTTTCAGCTGCAGCAGCGTGTTGGCGGCGTCGGCGTCGGCGGCAGCGGCAGCGTCGTCGGCGATCTTGCGCTGCCTGCGTGTTTCAACAGCCGGTGCGCCAAGCAGCCCACGCTTCAGGGCGCACAGCATGTTGGCAGCAGCGCGGTCCTCCTCATAGTGATGCGGCTGCAGGTAGCCCTGCTGCTGCTGCTGCTGCTGGTCAGCGATGGCGCCTGGCAGGCCACCTCCACCTTCACCCACATGAACAACGTTGACGTCAGGCGCCTGCATGGCAGCGCAAGCACAGTTTGAGCTTTGGCCCACTGCCAGTTGGTTGGTGCATGCGGTACACGGGCCGTTCAGTCAGTTAGCCGGTAGGTGCCTGGCCTGTTGGTGTCAACTAGTGATGCCAACGGGCCACCCTGTCAGGCTGCAAGGGCGTTTGGGCTTATCATACGAGGTGCAGGGAGGGGTCATAGCATACCAGCAGGCCGCTCTGCGCGGTGTCGCTGGTCTCCGCCTCGGCCTCTGCGGCCTCAAGCGCCTGCGCAGGCCCCGCCTCGTCGGCCAGCAGCGGCAGCAGCAGCGCAACGACCTGCTTGAACCGCTCGTGCCCTCAGCCGTCTTGCGCTTCTTGTGCATTCCGTTCCCGTACGGGCCTGTTGCTGCATGTCCGCTTGTGGTGTTGTCGGTGGGTGAGTTCGCGGCCAGCAGCTCGAGCTGCGCGTCTGGCAGGACGACAGCTGCTGCTGCGCTGCGCGTCCTGCGTGCCTTGGCCACTGGCAGCATTAGGACGTCCTGCGGCAGAACAGAGATCACATGAGCAACTCATGTACTGATCACAACCACTTTCCCGGCCTGCTTTGGGCTGCTACTGGTACCAGCTTGCTGTCATGACAGCCCGTTGATAACCTGCACGGCTATCGTGCCTGCTGGTGCGACAGGTGCTTCAATTGTCAGTGGGGTGATCCAAGGTGCATCACAGACCGATGCTTATGCACTGCGCTTTGCATAGCCGTACCTGTGGGAAGCTTGGAGCTGGAACTGCATGGCTGCTGCAATTGCCTACACTGGAGCACGTTCGCTGTCAATGATGTGACGAGCACAGCAGACACAAATGCTGGTGCATGTCTCAGCGTTTGGACCCTGGGCTGCGTGAATATGCAAAGTGAGTTCATAGAAGCAGTTTGGCCCGTCTGCTGTGGGTTCTTGCTGCGTTGCTCACCTTGGCCGCGGGTGGACCGATAACCAATTCAACTCCGCAAAGGTTGCGCACTGGGGCCGATGCGGCAGCCTGGAGCGCATCAAACACGCACAGCAGCTTTGTGTGAGCGCGCAGCGTGGGTATCATCACCAAACTCGGTTGTTGTTGCGCTCGTTTGGGGCACCCACCCCCACAACACCTGCTGAAAGAGACTGCCCAGCCAACCCTGCAGCCTACGCCGTGCGCGGTGCAGGTTTCCCGCAGCCTGCATACACGCACCACCACATCAAACCGACAATAGGAGCTCACCGCTTCCGGCAGTGCCTCCTGCTGGCTCCTGCTGAGAGCTTCAGTGGGGTCCATGTTTCCCGTGTAGGGAAGCAGCAAATGGGCTACCAAAAGCCCGTGTAAGAGCAAAGCGTTCTGTTAGATAAGAAGTGAGCAAACTAGAGTCCAGTATATGAGCTGCAAAGTGGTGTCCAGGTAGCGCGTGCAAGGCAAGCACTTGAAGGCGCCCAGTGGAACGATGAGCAATTACAGGCACAATATGAGGAAGGGGGTGGAGCGGGCGCTTGTGTATGCAGTTTCATACGCTTAGGATCGCTTCTGTGCTCATGGTTTTCCCATCAGAACCAGGATGGTGCAAAAACATGATGCCTCCTGCACCTGCGGTCCTGTGTGTCAATTTGCGAGTTTGTACTGGCACCTCAACACTCAACTGCTGTGCACCAGCACAGAGGCCTCCACGCTCAACGAAAGGATTTGTGGGCTTTGGCAAGATGCCACAGTGTATTGTGCTTCGGCCTTTGCTCAGTGAACGCCGCGTGCGCACCCCGCTCACTGGCGTGCACAAGCTCTTACACGACATGGAGCTTGGCAAGGGGAAACACTGATTCATAGCAGCAGGTGAATACTTGCATATGGGCTTTGGCAAGCGTGCAGCACTTGCGCAACTGTTTGGCCTGTGCATGCTGATACTCGAGGATGCAGACACAGCAAGCACGTGGATAGGACTGAGTGCTGGGATTCGGTGTTCAGTTCTACATTCGTACGCCACCCTGCTGGTGTGCTGCACTCGTGCTATTTACCCACAACAACGACCTGACATTGCATGTCGTTGTCGCTTCCTCAAACCAAATCACAACAACGGCCATAAGCAACGGAAGCCAGGAAGTTCAGCAAGCAACATCAAATGTGCAGCACCTAGCACACACTACTTCCTCTGTTTGCTTAAGCTTCAGGCTCGGTCCAGTCGCCCGCATTCAGCGCAGCCCCACATACAGGAACTTCCGCCTCTTAATTGGGAGCGCAACCGTGGGACTCAACAATCTAAAAGTCTGTATATGTTTATAGTGACGCAACCAGTAACGCAGCCAAAGCCACATCAAGCGGTCTCGTTCAGTCTATGCGTTGCCTCTGGTTCCGGAGCTGGATGCGAAGGGCGCCAGGCAGAACAGCGCTGTGGACATGACAAAGCATCACACTTCTGTGATATAATAAAATAGGTTGGTAATGCATGGGAGCATGGTTACCTAGCCTCGGAACTGTGGGCCACGTGCAAGCTGCTGGCGCCTTGACGTGAGATCAAACGCGTCAGCAGCGTCAGCACAGCAGCTGATGTTGCTGGTAGAACTGTGTTGGCTTCGGCTTCACCCCGGCGCTAAGGATGTCCGGCCCTGGCTGGGCAAGTGCGGTGTAAACGCTGTATCGGCCCTGAAGCCCTCACTCCTCAGCCACCTCAGCAGCAGTTGGCGCGCGCGCATGGTCAGCGGGCCAGTGATTGCGTTTGCCTGATCTGCTTCTTAACTGTCAGCGTTATAACTGCCGCATTGGCTGGGCATGCAGTCATATGTGGTGGCCATGCACACGCCAGGTTACAGGACAACGGGCGTATGGCTGCCACCCTAGGGCCCATCACACGGCTCAACACATTGCTCGTTCCCAAAAGCAACCTGTACACAACAGTCAGGTTGAAGCTACTGCATGCACAATGACGGTGTTGCAAATTGGAGCTTGCAACATGCAGAGCGCTAGCAGCCAGTGCGCTAGTGCGCGGCGCTGTTTAGCCCAACGCCTGCGTAATCACACTGTAGCTACAGTGACCATTGCGACCATCACTTATGGATGCTTCCGCAAGTGCACCAGCCGCAAGGTACAGGAGCAGGCCTGACACTTAGGTAGCGTCGTGCCTGGCCCCTTCTCGCAACCCTTGTGTAACCTCCGTCAATGCTCGCTAGATAGCGGTTTCGGCACCGGTACTCTCGTCCCACTCGCTTGTTGGTACATACGCGCCTAACACTCTGCAGCACGCAGACGTGCTCGGCGATGGGGAATTGATGGCATACTGTACACAGCGTACACGCATATAGTGATACTAGTGGTACATATGTTGTGCGCTCGAGGCAACAGCACACCCTAGTGAAATGTTCCAACGGTCCAGTAAGCGGGACCCACCACGAGGGGGAGCAAAGCTATCAAGAAGATGGTTAACCACTGCTACAGGGCAGCTTGAAGGAGGCTGTGCATGTGCACCATGATGTCGCAACCCAAGAACCGACTCCAACGTGAAGCACCCTGCTTTGCTGGCTGATGCGCAGAGCAACCGCACAGGGCGTGCCCGGAGTGGGGCCTACCAGCCACACCTGCTCCACACATCAACAGTCTCTCATGGCAAAAACGCGGACATACCGGCAAACACATGCAGTGGGTAAGTTAGGCGTGCTGACCAGTGTCTTGGCCGCAAGGCGACTAGACCGCTCGGCCAAATCAGCAGCACGCGGCGAATCAGTCAATCACAAGCACTCATGCCCTCAGCACCTCCCGGTCCCAGACTGTGCAAGGCAACGCAAATGTCCGTGTTGCCTCCTGCACCTATCCTGCACACCCATGCAGCACTGGCCACCAGCGAGGCTGACGCGCCAGCGCAGGCGTTCAACTATATGAGAAAGTCGCGCTGAGCGCGGCCCGTGGCCTCGTCGTCCGCGCCTGCGCGCCAGGCGGCGCGTGCCACCCGCCACGCCGCCTCCTCCGCCTCCAGCTGCGCCACCACGCTGTCCAGGGAGGCCAGGTACGCTGGCACCAAGTGGTCGCTCACCATGGTGCGGCACAGCTTCACGCGGGAGTAGGCGTCGTTGGACGGCACCTCGAACAACACAAACGGCGGCGGCGGCGGTGGCGCCGCCGCTGCGCCCTGCGGTGCGTCCTGCGTGTCGGCCTGCTGCGTTGAGGCGGGCGCGGCGGCGTCGGCGGAGGCGTGCGCGCCCGTGGGGTGGTGGTCACCAGGAGTGGTGCTGGTGGTGCTGGTGGGGCTGCCAGTAGCAGCGCCGCCGCCGCTGCCAAAGAGGTGTGTGTGCTGGCCCGACATCGACGGCAAAGGCACCGTGGGCATGCCGATGGAGGCCGCCGGGAAGAAATGCAGGATGCGGCCGGCAGGGTAGAGCTTCCGGCGCTGCAAGGCAGGGAGCGGCGGCGTCTGCGGCGCCGTCCCTGCGCCCGCCGCCGCGCTGGCGCCGGCGCCCGCGCCGCCCGAAGTGCCCGCAGCGTGACCGGCTTGCGAGCGATCTACAGGCACGTCGGGGCCCGATGAGGTTGTGGAGGAAACCGAGGAGTCCGATGCAGTGCCGTCGTCGTCATCGTCATTGCCATCGTTTGCGGCACGCCGCTGCGGGGTGGAGGAGCGGGCGGCGGATGCGGCACCCGTGCCCCGCCCGGCGCCCTTGCGGCCCCGCAAGTGGCTACTAGCCCCGGCACCACCGGCCGTGTTGTCGCCGGCCGCAAGGGCACTAGCGGCGGCGTTCGCCGCGGCCGCCGCCGCCAGTGGCGAGCCGGGGGATACGGCACGCCGCACCACGGTCGTGCCAGCCGCGCTGCGCGTTGCGCCGCTGGCGATGGCACCGCTTGCACCCGGCCCGCCGCCTGCGGCTGCGCCGCCGGATGATTGCGGGAGGTGCGCGAGGGAGACGTTGCCGAGCCCCGGTAGGTCATGGCCGAGGCCCTCCACGCCCTGCGCCTCGCCTGCCTCCCGCAGCACCTCGTCCGCCGCGCTCACGATGTCGTTGTCGACGCGCTCCGCCACCTGCGGCTGGTTGGTGACCGCCGCCACGACCGCGGTGATGCCCGCCTGCAGCTGCTGCTCCGCGGCCGCCGCCGCCGCGGACGACGCGGCGGCGTCCACGCTGTTGCGCGGCGCGAGCCCGCCGCCCAGCAGCGACTCGACGCCGCCGGCGATCATGGCCTCCTCGTCGCCCTCGTCGTCCTCCTCGCTGCTGCTGGCGCCTGCTGCGCTGCGCAGCCCGCGTGCTGCTGCAGCGCCCGCAGGGTCCTCATCGTCGTCATAGTCCGCTGCGGGTGGGTGGCCAGCGCGCACACAGCGACAGCGTAGGAAACAGGGTGTATGGGCGCTTTTTCACCTCCCTCACAAGCGCACAGAGGTGCATGGAGGGTCAAGGGAGTGCGTGCTGATGAGCTGCGTTAAGGTGCCACCATAGCCATGTAGCTTCAAACGGCAACACGACGACACTGGAGTCACATGGCAGTACATGCTATGCGAATGACCCCAACCGCACCAAAGTGACAAACATGGGGCATGTGCTGCTGCCAGCAGGGTGGCCTACCATCACATCAGTTTCCCTGAACTCAAAAGTCATCACATACCCGCAGTACCGATATATGGTGTGCGCGCGCCTCACCAATATCTATCTCCATCGGCACGCCCTGCCCATCCGCTGCATGCGCCCGGGTGTGTTGGCGGTGGCGGTGCTGCTGATGGTGGTGGTGGTGGCGGTGGTGTGGCTGGCGCGGCTGCGGCTCAGCATCCAGGTCGAAGCCGCCTTCGTCCTGCATCATCAACGGGCCGCCCGTGCTACCGCCGAGCCCCGCTGCGCCACCTAGCGGCCGCCGTGGCGCGTAGCACGTGTTGAACATGCCGCGTGTCAGCCACTCCTGCGCACGCGCAGCGTAGCTACGCGTCTGGCAGAACAGGCTGCCCGCCGTTTGGTAGCCATACCCCCCCAGCATCCGGCCTGCGCTACGAGCAGCATCATTCATCTTGTCCTTGCCGGGGCTGCTGGCTGTCATGTCCTGCTCGACATGCGGCGCGTCCGAAACCGCTCCGAAACCGCCGCCACGGCGCAGGCTCAGCCCGGGCGCGCCTGCCGCCGAGGGGATGCTGGTGCTGCTGCTGGCCGACAGCACGGCCTCCCCAAGAAGCTCGCCCCCGCCCCCACCTGCGCCTGCAAGCGCCTGTGAGCCGGGCAGCAGCGAGGGTGATGACGTAGAGGCGGCCGAGAAGGACGGGGTGCGGCCGCCAGCGATGCCCTGCCCGGCGCCGGGCGATGCGCCAGCCGCCAATCCCCACGGCCACAGCCGCCGCCGCCAGCCCGAGCCTGAGCCGCCGGCCGTAGCCCCTGGTGCACCGCTGAACGAGCCGGCGCCCAAGGGGGAGGCGCCGCCGTCGCCCTGCAGCGGCGCCGTGCTGGTGGGCAGGTGCGGCGCGCCGGGCGAGGAGGCCGAGCCGCTGCAGCCGGGCCCTGACAGCGCAGGCAGCGTCTCCAGCAGCCCGATCGCGTGGTCCAGCGTGGACATGCGCTGCAGCTGCGGCGCCGGCCCCGCACCCACGCCCGCGCCGCCCGTCGCAGCGTACAGCACGCTCTGCACGGTGTCATGCATTACGCGCGTTTGCAACTCCCCGCCGCCAACTAGTGCGCCCCCAGCGGAGACACCCGTGGCCCGTCGCAACCCAACGTTGGCCTGCCCCATCCCCAAGTCGTCCAGCTGCTGCTGCCGCCGCCACTGCCCCGTGCCAGAATCCTCCCGCCGCATGACGTCGCTGCCCGCAGGGCCCACGTAGGGCATGCTGGCGCTGTGCGTCAGCGCGGCATTGGGACCAGGGGGGGACATGAGCGGGTCGCCCTCGGACATGTCTGTGTCGCCGTCGACGTGCACGTCGTACAGCGCGTCTGAGGAGGCCGACATCAGGCCCATCTCGGGGCGCACATACGGCTTGGTGCGGCGCACCGTGTAGCACGCCCTGCAGAGCGCATGCAACCAAGCATCCATCACATAACAGCGGGTACTAGGCCGCTTCGCGGCTTAAAAGACTAAGGCATGACACCTTTTGATAAAGCATCAGTGCACACGCGCAAGCATCACACATGCAGACATGCTGCAAGCATCGCCATCAACCCTCCATTCATGGCCTGCGACGCCAACAGATGTCAAGTGAATCAGTGGCACACACACACACGCTTTGGTGTGCGATTGAGGGGGTGAATCATGTAGCTCACGGTTGTGGCTGCCCATCGCTGAATGGCATGCATGCTGCGAAGCTGCCGGGGCGGGTGCCCTGCATGCCCCTGCGTGCCGCGCATGCACGGCCGCTCACCTGAACGGCACAACAGCTGGCTGGAAGATGTTGCGCGTCGTCCACTGCGCCGCTGTCCCCACACCGCGCATGCCACCCTGCGAGCCCATGCACACGGCATGCCACGACGCACATTCGTTAACCAGGCGGTTAACAGCCATGCATGCGGCATGTGTGCATGGATACACAAAGAGGATCGGATTGCCCTTGTCCCTATCCCTTGGTGTTGAAACCAGAGCTTGCAGAAACCCCACGGCTCCACCACACAGCGCATTTATGGATCTACCCATATACGGAAAATGTACGGCAACCTGACACCCGCAGAGCTGTGCCCAGGCAGGACGCTGACGCACCTGCAGCGCGCGCACCATGGAGGTGCGCAGGTCGCGCTGGAACTCGGCATACCAGGAGGAGCGGATGACGTCCTCGCGCAGAGAGTCCACGGTGGCGGCGGAGAAGGTGGGCACGATGTCGGTGGAGTTGATCACGCTCGTCACGTAGCCGCGGCACGACGCCGCGAGCTCCACCGTCATGCACGAGGGGCAGGCGAGAGCGTAGCAGCGCGCGTCGGCAAAGTCGGGCACGCCGCCCTCGCGCAGCATCATGGTCAGCAGCGCCGCCGTGCCGCCGCCCATGGAGTGACCTGCGGGACACCACGCGCACCACACAACGCCAAGCATGCCAGGGTCTGCATGGATGACCATCATGGTCGTTTACGGATGTGGGTCACGCTGTCATGTGGGTCACGGAGGGTAGAGCGGACATCATAGTTCCAAGGCAAGAGCCCACGAAGGGGAGGTTTGTGACAGGAGAGGTTGATGCTCTGGCTGCACTGGTGTGTTGCGCACACGGACCCTCAGGGATGTTGCAAACGCATGACCTGCATGACAACTGGTCGGCAGCGCACCGCCATTTGAAGATGACACCAGCGCCATGTGGCATGCGAGCTGCGCGTGTGCGCCAAACCTGCACACTGCATGCATTGTTGCGCGTGCCATGCATGCGTAGCGTGCCCAGTGGAGGCAATCAACCTGTGCGAGCCCAGGCGTGTGTTGCCCAGCGCGTCCAGTGCTGTGTTGGACAGTTCACACGTGGGCTGGCATCCGGTTGCCGCCTGTTGCCTGAGAGCATGTGCTTCGCTTGAGGCGGCGGACGCGCTGAACTAGAGCAAGCACGGGCAGCGCTACCACGCTGCAGCCACACTTGGGTCACTTACCAACGATGCGAAGGTTATAATCTGGGTTGGCCTCCATGGCCATTTTCAGGACTGGTGTGACCTGCTTGAGTAGCCAGCGTGCAGCGGCCAGCATCCCCAAGTGGCTGTAGCCCAGCACCACACCATCCTGGTGCACCAGGTGGTGTGGCTTTGTGGCGCCTGCGGTGGTGCAGGCGCAACAAGAAGCAGTACGTGTTGCCGCTAACGCGTGACATACACACTGCATCTTCTAGACAGGTCCCACACAGCGGCTTGACGGCTGTGGTGGAAACTCGCATGGAATCACGCCTACCTGCAAGGCTTGTGAAGAGGTCCTTGAATGAGGTCGTCCCACGAATGCACAGGACGACCGACTTCAGTTCCAGGTCGTTCACCACCACGTACGCAGGCCGCAGCACCCCTGACGTGGCTTGCTGCCTGACAATCACCAGCGAGTCTGCAAGTGAAACAAAACTGTTAGTGTCCTTGACTACCGTGTCCTGTGCGAATCCCTTGTGAATCCCTGAGTTGCTCGGAAACTGTCGGCCCGGGACGCACCTGAACCCATGCTTTCCCTCCAGAACTTGGCCTGAAGGTCCTCTCGTTTTAGCTTGAGCCCCTTGCAGTAGAGCATATAGCGCCTGATTTCACGCAGCTCCATCTGCGAATGGAACATACCCGAAGCCAGAGAGGTGCGCCTTCAATCACGCTGCTAGACCCAACCACATTAATGCAACTGCATAGCCAATACCCAGGGCCGCACACACGCATCTCTGCCGGCTTGAAAGGAACATAACCGGCCACGCGTAAGCACTTCCTGCAGCCCTGCAAAGACCTCACCAGCATTGCATGGCGCTCCGATGGCGTTAGGCCGGTGCATATGCAGTGCCCCCGCGCCGCAATATCAGCCGCTGCGTACTCCTGAGTTTCTCTGTGCGACAAGTAGGCTAGTCCAACAAAGAGGTCCACAGTGTGCCACCTGCCCAAGGTGTCGCTGACGATATACCTGTCACCAAAAGGGAAACAAGACAGGTGAGGCTCTGCGCGAGGTTGAAAGTGTCAAATGATGCAAACAGAGAGAAATTGTATGCTTTTGTAGCGTGCATAGGACGGTTAAGTCTTGGGAGCCGCTCTGATTATGCCTGACGTGCCTGAAGACCTCCTTGACGTGCGTGAGCGCCTCGGTCCAAGTGTTAGGCGCGTGCTCAACATTCCTGTAGGCCACCTCCACAGGAGGGGGCGCGCTGAGGCCGTTCACAGCTGACTTCTGCTTTAGGTAGTAGTATAAGGCAACCGCAGCAGCGCTGGCCGCAACAATTCCTGTGCTCATTTTGCACCTGTTCCACGTCCACTCCGGCTACTTGCTGCTTAGCCCAGGTGGGTTCACGTTATGAGCTTGCACGAGTGCAGCCATTCCACAACAAGCTCGCTCAAGGAAGCCGTCAGCATCCAACGTTGCCGTTAGGGACGCAACAGAGGTGGTTGAACGTGACGCGACAGAATGAACAGGGGTCTGTGTCGCAAGGCACAAGCAGGAGGCTATTGATTGCAGCTATGAAGTAAGCAATACAGTCCGATTACAAAAGGCTCACACACATGGCATCCGCGTTGCGATGTAAACACGAGCACCGAAACCGTAAGCCTCCAGTTCATCTGACCCCACTTCCATTGCAGCAACTTGAAAGCTGGATTGATTACATATCCTTACTGTCGGCTGTATACCTTGTCCGTCCCTCAGGTACGCCCAACGTCTGCCTCTGCTGGTTTTGCCTGCATAGTTTCAACGCGTCTCCATGAATCTCTCTCTTTCGACAGCAAGTGTTGCAGCCTTCAGGACAAAGGCTCCTTCTCCCAACAAGCTGAATTCTTACACAGCAACATGTGTATATCAAGGCTTGGGTTTAACCGAATTACAGCAGGCAGGATGCGAAGGGAGCACAAACCACAAACAATCTGCACAGGCTCTGAAAGCCCACCCGCCACTGACAGCTTTCAGCCGGTGAGTTGTGCAGCGTGCAGATGGCAGCATTCCAGGTGCTACACGGCAGCACAGCACCATGGACACGAACACCCTGACGGATAGGTTGGTCACGGACTCACGGGCCCCCCACCTGGGTGCCTGTCGCACTCCTAGAGTCATAAGGCAGCTGCGCCACACAAGTGAACACTTTTGGCAGGCCTAAATCGTCCAGCTTAGCGCCTGCCTCCTCTTCAAGGGTCACCACACGCAAGCCTGCGGACGCGATCGCAGTTACGACCTCGCCCAACGTGTAGCGACGATGCAGCACTGTCATACTTGTATTAAGTGCATTAGTTTTGTCGCTGTTGGCTGTTGTTTGTCGTTGGGGTGTAGGCGCGCCGACTTGGTCTGACGGTGCATCCGAGGTCGTGGGCTGGAATTTTTGGTATGCCACTTGCGAGGGCTGCAGCACCGCATCAAAGTAATTACCGGAGACCTGCAAAGCAGCGCATGCGCGCAGAGTTCATGCATGCAAGGCAAACGGCAGAGTGGTCAATGGGGGGTAAAGCACCTTACTTTCCCTTTACGCAAGGCCGTCAGCGGCCTACGCCTTTATCACCCCGCCATGGCGCACGCACGCCCACATGCGCAAGCGCACACCAGTGAAGACGCTGCTTCGCAGAATCGCAGTACTGTTGGCAAAATGCAAGCCATGAACCACCCCATGCTGCGTAACAAACGGGTGAAGTGCACTTAACAGCAGCCATGAAAAGCAGCGGCATGTGCTGCTCACCTTGCAGGCAGGCAGGCATCAACCTGACATAGGGCTGCAGAGCTACACCACTATACGACAACACCAGTATACCACCTTTCATCGCCCCGTTTACCCTACCTTGTGTTTCTTGCCGCGCGACTGTATCAGCTTGGTGGACACTGGGTGAAACTCCCGCAGCACGAAGTAGCCGCCGGGACGCAGCAGTCGCGCCACGGTGCCTGTTGCATATAGATTGCATGTACCGCATCCCACAACACACAACCACGATCAGCTTGCGCGCCGACATAACCAACACTTGCAGTGTTGCGTGGCACCGCTGCATGGCCAGCCGGTATCCAGGCACTCCTGCATGACCAGTATTCGAGGCACTGCTGCTGTGGTGCGTGGCCTGCCCAGTATTACCAATGCGTTAAATCCTTGACAGGCAGTCGCGCACGTGCCTAGCATTGGATTTCCAGTTGGCAAACTGGAAACGCTGTCGGTGAAATCCGCGTGAAACACACAAGGCTCCCTTGCGCATGTGTCTGCCTGCGTGCCAGCCAAACGACGGCAAAAGCGGTTTAGCTGCGATGCGTGCCCCCACCTGCAAACAAGGGCTCCAGGGACGCAAAGTAGTGCAACACGCCCATCTCCAGCAGCACCAGGTCCGCGCGGCCCTCCAGTGCAGCCCCGGGCGTGGTTTCCGGATGGGGCGTAGCGCCTGCTGGTGAGGGCTCCCACAGCTTCAGCACATCCGCCACAATGTACTGCACGCGCTGCTGCACGCCTGCGGCGGCCGCCAGCTCGCGCGCAAAGCGCGCGTTGCCGGGGCTGATGTCGATGACGGTGGCGTGCGCTCCCAGCAGCGCCAGCGCGGTGGCCTTGTGGCCGTGGGAGCCCATCAGGCTCACCACACACCGGCCCGAAAGCTGCAGTGGAGTTCTAGTGAATTGCGGCCCAGGGGGTGCCGTGGTGCAGGGTGGATGGACTGCGGGCGTTGGGGCGTCGCCAGCGGCGCGCGGGACGGCAGGCACCTCCGCTCCTGCCGTGGGCTGAGGGGTCGGGCTGTGGATGAAGAGCGGGGCGATGTGCTTGGCGAGCGCCGGCCCAAGCGCTCTGAGGGGGTCTGCGGCGAGGCGTGCAGCGAGGGCCGGCACATCACCCCACCGCACCTGCCACGCGTCATATGACGCCTCCTGCCGCCATGCCAGCCCGTTGTGTGCCGCCAAGCCCTGCTGCAGGCTTGTCAGGCAGGCGGCCACTGCGTCTGCAAGGGGGGTGTTGCCCGCTGCCCTGGCGTTATGAAGGATGCTGGGCAGCAGCTGCACAAACACGACGCGGCCAGTCGGCGCTGGATCAATTGAGGCCTGCTGCAGCTGGAACGGGGTCGTGTCAGCACTGGATACAGACCAGGGCTGCAAGGAAAGAAGCTGGCGGTCGGGGTCCATTTGCAGCACTGCGAGCAGTCCATTTGCAGCACACGCGAGTTCAGATGCGTGCCAATACTCGTGTGGGCTGTGTGAGGACAGGACCGGGCTTGGTCCAGCGCTTCAAGGCGGTTCATGGCCTATCCTCTACAATACTTACCAGTGTTGTATATGCACCACACAACTAGTTTGGTATTTCCTGCCAAGGGCGTGGCAAACTGGCCGATGCCTCCATGGCAGTCTTCTATCGGGCTGGGCTGAAGGCCCGCTGACGCGAGTGCGTCCCGCACAGAAGTCAGACTGTCCCACTGAACTTCAATTTCAACTTGCTGGACAGGTGTCTGGGCGCCCTGCAGTGCTGCTGCCGCCCCGCCGGTGAACCTGTACGTGCAGCCCACAGCTTCGATGCAAGGCAGCACCTGCAGTGCGGCTTGAACTGAAGCTGGCAGAGCACTCAGGTCTGGCGCAGATTGCCGGCTGTGAAGTGGCAGATGCTGCACAGAGGCACGCTGTGCATAATGCTGGTCAGCGCTGGGTTTCGGGGCGCCTGCCTGTTGGACACCGAGCTTCGGCTGTGTAGGTGCAGCTGTTGTCTTTGCTAGTTTTCGGCTGGTTGCCTGGTTACGCTGTGCTGCCGCTAACACAACCGGTCCCGTGAGCGGTCGTGCAGCAAGCAAACGCTTGCATAACAACGGCAGTATGAGAGCCATAATGCTAGGGCTAGGAGAGACGCATGGCAGTTTCAAGTAAGCGACAATTTGAATATTGTACCTCCGTGTTAGCAAGGTGCCGTAAGCAAGGTGCCGTAAGCAAGGTGCCTGCCACGTGTTGAGCACGCATGCACGTTCACTCTAGTCCAAATGACCCGAAACCTGGCATGACTTTGTCAGACTCACTGAGGTACCATGCATGATATCCAGGCCAGCGTGTGCACGTTAGTATGAGAGGGGCTTGCGCTCACATCGTCGCTGAGCGCCGGCCAGTGCGCACAGCCGGCAGCCCGCAAAACTGTCATTCCGCTGGGCAAATTCAATATAGAGAAGGCCCTGGAAATTACCGTCATATGAGCGTAAGGCCAGATTTACCATAGAATTAATCCCCTCTGTGTGCAACAAGCCAAAAGAGCGTGCAGCCGCAAGCTTGCAACCAGCACAACGACACACAATCGCGCCACACTCTCACTCCTTCGCATGGAGAAAGCATGTGCTTTGGTATTGCGTTTTGAAGCCTGGTGAACCTGTCCATGGCTTCTTTGGGTTGAACTAGGTAGAAATGGAGTTGCTGGAGGAAACTCCACACTGGTGGGCGTCTCAATTGCACCTGCCTGGTGCAAGCAGAGCAGACTGACAGCAACAAGAACAAAGCCAAATCCATCCTGCGCACACGAACTGTGTATTGTTCAACATATCGAAACGAAATTTATACATTCGCGAGTATCGCCGATCATCAAACTGTCAGGTCGCTTCACCTCCCTCCAAAACAAGGCCACCCTGCCTGCAACCAGACAAGTGGCTTTTTCCTCCTGCAGCTGAGCGCAGCCCACACAAAGCCGTTGTATTAGTGTCCAACTTGTGGCCAAACCACTGCTTCTTGCTCACAAGCTGGTCCCGTACTTGGGACGACGGTCCGCTCAAATGCGCCGAACCACGTGGGAATCCGACGATGAGGAGACGCCGCAAGCCAGTGCTCCGCCTCTGCCGCTGTGGGACCTGAAAGGTAAGCAGCAGTTCAGCATCTGTCTTGAAAGCACATCCGTCGCACCTTGCGCATTCCCCAGTGTGGCACTCTGCTCATTCTTTCGGGAGCCTACGGTTGCGAGCGCTTGTGTGTGACAGCCATGCGTGCCACACCCCATCACAGGGAGACCTCAAATACGATCCTCATCATCGTCTGCACGAACCACCACCGACGATGTCGAGGCCGGACTCGGCCATGATCAGCTGCTGGCTGCCGGTCCAAGTGCTACCAGTGCCAATGCTAGCAATCTTTGGACAGAGCAACTTGCCCCAGGGAAGTCCCAACACAGTCACTTCTCCTCCTTCAGCAAGCCATCCCCATACTCTGCTGCAGCCAACAGCAACGCCTTTTGCTCTCCGGGCAATAACCAGTCAATTCACACAGCACATGGCACCCCCGAAACGCTGCCTCGCCAACGTGCATCCACCAGCCCTACACGCACCCCTATCCAGCTGCAACAAGCAGCAGTATCAGGTGTTGTCCCAGCAGTGGGTGGCAGCTCGGCCAATGCGCAGCCAGCGCCATCCAGGCCGACTGAACGAGCGACTTCCGAGGGAGGCGGGGTCGTGTACACGCCCCTGCTGCCCGCCCCCGCCTTGCCTAGCCAGGAGCCCGCTGCTGCACCAGCCACAGTCCACGTCACGGCCAGGACAAGCAGCCACCGTTCCCCGCCGCCAGCGCACGCTGAGGTGCTGCCGACGCGCCGCTCAGGCGCCCTGACGCCGTCCGACCTTGGAGGCAGCAGGCAGCTGACTGCCGCAAACTCAAGCAGCGCCTTGGCTATAGTCTCTACCACGCCTTTCACTGATACGGATGGTGAAGACAGTGACTCAAGCACACCCGCATATCGTGGTGGTGCGGCACACCTCAACACCCAGGGCCCTTCCCGGGGAGCTTTCAGTCAACACTCGCACCGCAGCCCCTTTGTACAAGCTCGCGCGGCTTCCAGCGGCGGCACTCTGCTGGCGACGCCTCCCAGTGCTGCCTCTGCCAATTCAGCAGCAGCGGCAGCAGGGCTTCGCCCCCCACCAGGCAGGTCGATGAGCATGGGAGCGCCAGACAGCACATTCACGACCTATGCGCACAGCCGAAGGCTGCGCAGCACGCATGGCGGCCCACACCCTGACGATGAGGCTGCGGAGCGAGGCCCCGTACTGGCAGTGCCAATAACAATGGACATGTTCCTGCATGAAGGCGCAATCGTGGAGGGCGTGCCGGCGGTGGGCATGGGTGTGCGGCACGCGTCGCTGGCGGCGCCGGCCGGGCCGCCGCCGCCGCCTGGCGCTCTGCCGGACTCCATCCGCCGGCGTGTGCGCCTGGAGCTGGGCCGGCACGCCATGCACAACGCCAAGACATGGAAGGACCTTGCGGCAAGGTGGGGTGAATGGGTGACGCACACATGCTTGCATACTGCATGACCCCACGGCAGCCTGAAGCATGTAAAATGCTGAACTGGTGCTGAACAGGTGCGACACTGGTGCTGGTGCAAAACTTCATACATGCTGTTGAGCAGTGTGTCCGTTGGGGCCTGCAAGTGTGACCAAGTGCGTTGGCACCTCGCCCGTTCAGCGTACTATAGTATGGGACGGCGCATGTAGTCACCACTGCTGGGGGCCCATGCTGACCTTATGTTATGCCCTGCATTGGGTGATGCACTTGGTGCTTGGCCTCATCATTCCCCACCTGGTCTGCTTGCTGGCTGCAGTATGGACGATGGCGTGTGCAAGCGCAGCCACCACTGGCTGCTGTGGGCGATGGCCTTCACCACCGCAGCGTTCGGCGTGTACCTGTTCATGGCGGGCCAGTACGCATTTGTGCAGCCTGCGGAGGCTCTGCAGAAGGGAGACCTCAATGCCATGTGAGTGGGACTTTCAGCCTGTAGCCTGCTGCATGGTTCTTCTTCACCGCACTGCATGTATGGCTCACGATCATGATACGGGTGTGTCAATAGGACGGCTGGGTTCTGGCCCCGGGGCCAGCCTCATGCAGCCAGCCGCACACACTCTCAGGCAAAAGCAGCACTGCCACTTGCACAGGCGTGCACATTCACATGCTGGCAGAATTCGGGCACACATGTGCAGATGCTGCATGCCAAGGGCGGACACCACCACGCCTGCGCCTGCCTGGCTTCTCGTCACATATGCCCCGTAATGCTGCACAGCACAGCCTAAGCATGGCAGTACGGCACGCGTGTTGACAATTGTCCTTGTATCAGGCACTTCTTCGCTGGTGCAATACCACATTCCTAATCATGCTGCGCTTGCCACCTTTACTTGGCATCACACTGACAGGGTAACGTACGCCACCGAGCAGGCCGTGCGGTACGGCTACGGCCCGCCCAGCCTGGGTGAGTGGCTGGTGTTCTGGAAGAAGCGCGACGCCTACTGCTTTGGCTTCGACTACCTGCTCATGTGGGGCGGCAAGTACGGCCCGTCGCTGGCCGCCGGCCAGGGCTGGCGCTACCTCACCTCGCTGTTCCTGCATCAGTCCGCCATGCACCTGCTGGGCAACCTGGCGCTGTTCTGGGTGAGGCACTGAGCTCGCAGACGAGTGTGAGGGGTCGCAACTGCGAGGTCCGGGGGGGGGGGCTTTGGGGCGGAGGTGCAGGACCGCTGGGGTGCAGGGTGGGCATCCTCAGATAGCACACCATGCATGATACACCGTACAGCCTAGGTTGCTCGTAGCAGCCCTGCATGCATCTCGCCATTGCCTTATCACTTGTGCAACGACCACATGCCTTGAACGTCCACATCTGGTTCTTCACTGGCAGGCCACAACTACGGCATGGCGTTTGCACCTTGACCTGTGGGTTCAATGCGTTGTTGTTTCTTGCGCAGGTGCTGTGCCTGTTCTTGGAGACCTATTACGGCACGCCACGCGTGCTGGCGGTGTGGCTGACAGCGGGCGTCGGCGGCGCGCTGGCGTCCACCATGATCGAGAACCCCTGCACCGTCATCATCGGATCCTCCGGCGCCGTCTTCGGCCTCCTCGCCATGTACATTGTGGATGCGCTCATCAACTTCGAGAGCGCCGGCTCGATCTGGTTCCTGCTGCTGAGGCTCGGCGGCACCGCGGTGTGCATGGTGCTGCTGATCGTGGTGCAGCTCGTGGGGGTGGGCGGCGAGGGCCACTCGGCGTCGCAGGCATCGCACGTGGGCGGCTTCATCGTGGGCGCGGCGGCAGCGCTGCTGGTGGTGCCGGACCTCAAGAAGCGACGCGCAGCACAGGTGCGGTGCGGCAAGCGGCCACGGGGGCACCTGACTGGCATCTTAACCAAACATACGCTGTTGCCTTATAGAGTCATGGATATACTGTTGTGTATGCTGAGTATAGTCCTGTTGAGATTGTAAAATGCTGTGAGACTCGCTTTCGCGAGCGTATCTGTCCTGCTCTAGGGGGGAGCGTTGGCTTCGGCTAGAGAGCACCAATGTAACTACAAATATAATTTTCAAAAGCCGCGTGTGTGTGTGTTGTGTGCATGCCATGCAGCTGGCCAAGGTGATGGCGGCGAGCGATCTCGCTCACGCCATGCCCGGCATGACTCACCCGGCGGCCCCGCAGGTCTACAGCTTCTGGCAGCGGCGCGGGCGGCCCCTCATGATAGCGCTGTACGTGCTGTCGGGGCTGGTGCTTGCGACCGCGTTTGTGGCCTTCCCAGTATACCTCCACACCACCCTGCTGCCCGGCGTGCAGTGCACGACGACCTGATCGCTGATCGGCATCTCATCTCATAGCACACAGTACTGCTTTGGCTCGTTCCATTCTCTCCTGTCCTTGCTGTTGCACCAATCCTGCCTCCGTCTTTGCGTCGAGGACCTTGCTCGCCCTTGCTCCCTCTTAATTCGCTTCCTCTCCCTACTTCGGTCCGTCTGTGTTTCCTTCCCTCTTCCCTCTTCCTCCATTTATTTCGAAATCTCGTTCCCTGCATTGATGCATTCCCGTCCCACACCACGATCTTGCACACATGTGCGCATGCGCCCGCTGCTTGTCGGCGCAGCGGTCGTGCCTGCATCCCTCCGCGTTCCAATTTGAGCATGCCTGGGGGATGTATAGCATCGATTGCATCAGGTAATGCAGGACACAATGCTGCACTGCTTAACACAATGGCATGCAAATGAGGCAAAATTGTATTGCCTTATGATGCATGCCAGTGTGCATGCCGAATACTACCACCGTATCCTGGCTTGTACCCCATACATGCATCGGCACATGCATCAGTGCTGCGAGGCCCAACATTGGCTGCGGTCTGCACCGTTGTTGCTTTTTGGCCTTCCTGGGCACTTTGCATGCTTCCTATGTATCTCAAGTCCTCCACGTTTCGGTGCCCCACCATTCCATACCATATTTTGCCCTCAAGTCAATGTTGATATCTGGCCACAAGCCTGGCTTATCTCTGCATGGTTTGCCAACGCGTAATTGTTTAGCGTACCTGCATTTTTGTTGGCACCGTCACGTTATCAGCTTGTGCAACTCGTACTGAAATTGTCCCGCATTGCTGCTTGCATAGCGTAGCCACGCATCAACAGCCGTCCTGCTCATGTTGAACCCCAGTGCCTATCGGCACACATCCCTGATTGCATCCCGCATAAAGCTGCGCATCCACTGGTGCCACACATCTCCCGGCCAATGCCTGCAGAATTGCCCCACCCCATCCGTTGCTGTTGCCACAATACCACATGAAGAGACCAATCTATATTCCATCCAACGCCACCGACAACAGCTTTGTCCATGCCCGATCAGCAATGCCGATGCAGGCTGTTGCACTTGCAATAATGTCTCGACACTAAATCTAATTCAGAATAGACATATCAGCAGTCTTGTGCAATGCGCAGCCGTGCCGGGATACATACCTGTTATTTTGGCATTGCATGGCCACGCACCATTGTGAATGCTTAGATATCAGGCACGAGGCAGTGTCCAGCATGCAGTCTTGCTATCACACGCTTCATGCGCATTCACTGCCCGACCGCGGTGCCCGACGTCCAACCAGGAACGCCCATGTAACAGACCCGAGGCTCCGCTTGAGGACTTGGATCACACAGGTGCAGGTGAGCGAGCAGGCAGGCCATGGGCGTTGGGGGTCCCAGCGCAGTGCAGCTTGCCCTGCCCACTCCGCAGGCACATGCAGGGATGCTCTCATGGATGCATCAGGCGCTAAATTAGCGTACTGCACCACAAGCCAGCGGCCAGCTGCACACAGCAGTGCTTGAATAGTATTAAATTGCGATGACATCATCCGGGAGTGCGGCCACAGTTAGAATCACGGCAAAACTGTGCAGGACACGGAGTACGACCAGGAATAACGGTCAAGTCATGATGCAAGCAAAGGCGGGCAGCCACACGAGCGGCGAGGCCAATGTGGAAAGCAAGGCAGCATGTTTGCTGGCTGATGGGGTGCGGTCCCACGTGTGCACGCGTGACGCTTGGCTGCGCCTACGCCAAGTGGCGGGAGGAAGGTGTGATCGCAGAAGAGGTCATGCATGTGTCGAGCATCAAGTACGTCCCTAATTCAATTGGCGCATACAGTGCAAGAGAATGCAATCATGCATTATTGCGAGGGTGGGGGCCTGGAGGTGGGTCAGGTGCACAGCTCAACATGCGGTCCTGTGAGGTTCCAAGACGCACACCAGCAAGCGATCACGTGTCGACCAAACAGCTGATTAGACGGGATGGTTGCTCAGGCTGAGGCGCTGTGCACGTTGGCTGTTCACATCATGCGTGGGTGCACGACTCGAGGCGTGCCGGTGCATGACTCCAGGCGTGCCGGTGCATGACTTCAGGCGTGCCGGTGCATGAGCCTGGGGTGCAAGTCAGCAGAAGCGTCACAGAGCCGCCCCGCGCAAGTTGTGAGTGTCAGGCCGATGGGCCTGAAGAAACTCCGATGAGCCTGAGGTTTGCGTGGTGCCAGCCCCGGCACAAGCCAGCCCCGGTACAAGCCAAGCCAAGCCAAGCCAAGCCAAGCCAAGCCAAGCCAAGCCAGGCCAAGCCAAGCCAGGCCTGCTATTGGCATGCCTGGAACTCCAGCGTCACAGGCACATGCCCAGGGTGAGACCCGATAGCTGCCGACACCGTCTTCATCGTCTGATAGGCAGGCAGCGACACACATATGCACATGCGCAGGCACAGGCACAGGCACATGGGTCAGGACGCCACCCACGCTGTATGCCTGGATGCCCTTGAGCTCATCCCTGCCACACACCAGACGAGCGTAACCGACGCGCCTGGGTGAGGCTATCGACAAGGCACTGGGTGTGCGGGCCCGTATGTGCTGCACTGGCTGCACTGCAGGCGGTGATATTGCCCTGTCGAGGCGATCAGCCACGACGCCCCGCTCCCCCCCGCCAAGGTATCGAAAACCAGCAGACCGCCATCGTGCGTTTTCACGTCGCCACTCGTGCGCTGCGGTGCCGCAACAGCGATATGGGAGAATGACAGGTGCAAGCACGCTCTTGCTGCAGCAGAGGGTCAGTGAAAAGCGAGGCGACTATGCAAATATCGTTTCGTGTGGCGCGTTGCTCGAACCCCTTTCGCACGAACCTGCGCTCTGCCCTGCTTACCTCGCCTTGCACAAGCATGCGTACTGTCTGCATTCCGGCCTTGACCTCCGTGTCGTTGTAGCTCATTGTTTTGGTGTACACGACGCCGCTGGTTGCTATGAGTTGGTCACCCTGCAGGGAGACGAGCGGGCCAGTAGTGCGGCACAACAGGATAAGACGCAAACTACACAAGAGTCACCACCAAGCTGAGCTTACTCCCTATGTGTGTGCAACACTGCGTGCCTCCCACGGGCAAGTCAGGCACAAGGGAGCAACAACAGTAAGTTTGATGATGGGGTGCTGCGGTGGGCACCCGGGCGGCGAGTCAGCGGATTGAGCGGTGCAGCAGGTCAGCGGTGAGTGATAGACCTCACCACTTTGATGCGGTCCTCCTTTGCCGCACTCCCGTCTGGCTTGACTTCCACCTGTGTGGGTGTGGGTGCCATGAACCTTGCAGTCAGCCCAACCAGTGTCAGCCCAACCAGTGTCAGTTTGTGATAACCATTGCCTGCAAAGAAGCAACGCCGCTCGCTCACCAGGTAAATGTTGCCAGACTTGCTGTCTTGTTCAAGGACGATCCCTAGAGGTTTTCTTAGCGTGACGGTGTACCTCGTGCAGCCAATCGGAATCTGTTGGGGTAATGGCCGCACGCAGCAGGAGTGCGCACGTGAGGTCGGAATGGCACAACCAAAGCAGGAGGAGTGCGTTAGAAGAGGTGCCTCACCTGATCAGCTGGTTCCGAAGGCGGTGCTTGCTCTGCCCGGCACTGCAGGTGGCGCCTAGGTATCGGTCGCAGTGCCACGGGGCGCTTTCTCAGTGCTAACCCACAGTGGGATGCGGCGCGAGTGGCAAGCATTGTCGTAACACGCGCCAAATAGTAACAGTGAAGTTGGCACGCTGTATCGGCGTCCTTTTGGGGCAAGTGGGTACTCAGTGTCTACTTGTCTCGAGTCTTGAACCGCATTTGGACAGATGCAAGTGAGTGGACGGCTGCAATATGCAATCCAAGGCCCAGGTGTGGGCCTGATGTGCGGATGTTGGTAGTGTGGTGCGTTCAATCATTCACTCTGTCCTTTGCTAAGCTGAGCCCGCACTGCAGCTTTCACCCTGTCGCGTCAGTGCACACACACGCGCACACAAACATCATGTTACGTGAGTAAAGCGTGAGAGATGTAGACCTCACTGTGAGTGTTTTCCTGAGCAAGCAGGAATGGTTCAATATACTGGTCCAGGCAGCTTGATTATCTATGAAGTGAAGGAGCGCAGCATGGAGCTTTGGCGAAGGGTGCAGAAGCGGCGCCAGGCCGCCAAGCGGTCAGGTGTGTGGGGTTCATGAACGTTCTGAGGGCAAGCAGATGAACTTGTCTCGCTTGTGTTTTATAATGATTGCCATACGTGAACTCGCCTTGGCGGTTGGCATTCCCTGCACCATCATCAAGTGATAACCTTTTAACCTCTTTGCTGGGGTGGCACCACCATTCATAAGCAGGTGAACTGCCAAAGCTCGCAACATTCCTACTGCGCTGGGAAGGAGCGATTGCAGCAGGCGCATTCGTCGCCGTCGTGCTGCATACGGGACTGCATCTGTACATGCAGGCACGGTTCATCGACCTATCGCAGTGAGTTGGCACTTACCTGGCAGCGCTGTCTTGTGCGCATGATGTAAACACCGTGCCTACCTGTGCCTTAGTTGAGTCACCCAAAACAGCTCCACCTGCCGGGCGAAACCTGCACGCCACGTGCACGGGCCTGTATTCTCCCTCAACGAGTCCCTGTAATGTGTGCCTGTTTGCCAGAACCAATCGCATTGTGGGTTCACAGTCGACTGCGTGGGCACATGACGCAGCTACACCTGTTTTCCAGTTGCCATGCGGATGAACAATTCAGGCTCAGAAGCAGCACCGGCGTTTCAACTCTCGTTTCATAGACATTCCCTGAGGGTTTGCACCTTTACACCTTTGCACCTTTGCACCTTTGCGCAGGCGGCAGTCTCTGCTGCACTACAACGCAGAGCGATTGGAGCTATGCGAGGAGTCACTCACCGGCCTCGAGGCCAGCATGAACTTCTGGCAGTGCTGCGCGGCCTCCAGCAGGCGCAGCCTGGAGCTGCACAAAGTCATACGCCCGCTCACGCACGCACGCATGGAGGGCGCCGTCCGCCGCGCACGGCAGGCGCTGACACCAGGTGCTGACTTTGGGCTTGATGCAGAACAGGGTGGCTGCGGCGAGGCTGGGGGCCAGGAGCGTCAACGTGTGTGGCATCGGCGCTTGACGTCTTGGCTGCATGGCCCACCGACGCAGGCGAACGTGTTGCGGGTGCAAGAGGAGTTGCAGGTGCGGGATCTGGCACAGGTGGCAATGCCCCTGCATGCAAGGAGTACACCGCGTTCAAATGCGTCTGTCGAATCCGCAATACCGCACACTGCATCCGATAGGCCCTCGGCCACAGCCAGTGCACAGCACACCATTGAGCAGGGGGAAGGGATACACATTTGGCGGCATGCTTGGGTGCAGTGCCGTGCAGCTAAGGGACAGGCATGCGATTGGTTTGAGGGGCAGTCAGCTGTGAGCTGTTGCCTGGCTACACCCATTAGTAGGCCCTCCCTCCTGTCCCAAGCCAGGTTCCCCTAGCAGCACCTCCTTGCTTGTGGGTGAAGTGGGATGGATGCATGTAAGCATGTTTCACGCGTGCCCTCTATCCAAGTCAATGGGATAGGTGGCACTGCCGATGGAGCCAAGAGCTGCATAGTGCACCCATGCGATGCTTCATGCGTGGGGCGGATGCGTGCAGGCGGCGAGCAGCTGGGCGGCCACTCAAGCCATGAGCGAGGCGCGGGCGGCGCGGTTGCTGGACCAGGCGCAAGCTAAGGTGGGTGCAGAGGTGGAAAGAATGGTTGATCGGGCCCTTTGAAGTGGAGCCTTTAATGGTCTATTGATCAATTGTGTGGGGTACGTGATGCCACTGGTGTGCATGATGCGCGTGCCTTTTGACTGCATGCGATTGGCTCTGGCCTGTGTGTCATGCATGTGTGGCGCCGGCAGTGCTCCCACTGCAGCATGCATCGCCCTGGGGAAGGCAGGATGTGCCCCGCCTGCATACGCTCAGCTGCGGCAGTTGCGTCATGCTACAGCAGGCGCCTTCCAGGCAGTCGAGCCAGCAGCGGCACCGATGAGCGTCACGTAAGGGCAGTGTGTGCAGTGTGTGCATCAGTGGCAGACGTGTTTCAGCTGCTGCCCCTCACACATGGAACCTGTTGAGGATAATACCTTTGAAACGCTCCCAGAGCTCTCAGAAACCGGAAAGTGTTCAAGCTCTGCCACAATAGAAACGTCTGTATGCTGCGCCACCTCATCGTTGATTGTGGTTACAAAGCCGGCCCGACTGCGAATTCACGTGGCAGCTGCGTCATGGCCGTCACGTCACGCTCCTCCCTGGGCCGAACATGTTGGCGTCTCAGCGCTGCTTGACTCGGATTGCTACCATTCCTGTGTTGCATGGCCCAAGCTTGACGTGGCCTTGTGTGCTGCTTCCTGGCTGCTTGTCCCACCCACGCCCGCTTGCTCGACTGCTCATCACTTTCATCAGCTCCAACGACTGCGGGCGGAGCATGACCGACACCGCCTGATACTGCGCGCAGTGGCAGGGGAGATTGAGTTCCTGCACAACAACAAGCCCACCTTCCAGGTACGAGGGCTCACTGCGGTGATTTGGGCGCCATCCTTCCCCATCATCAGAGGGGGCTTGGCATGCGTTGTTGCAGGGACTGACCCCCCAGCGGATGCATTGCCGGTGCAGACCTTCCCAGCTGGTCCGTGCCGTGCGGGCCAGAAACAAGCCTGCACTGCAGACCCCGCATCTGACAATCCAATGCCCTGGTGTCTGGCCCTCATGTCATGCTGCTGTGCTGCTATGCGATAGGCTCATAGGCATCATGCGTGGCATGTTCCCAAAAAGACTGGGCACCAGGGTCCAAATGGTGGTCGTGGCCGATTGAGTGATTGGCCCTGCATCCTGTTGCCTAGCGGGCCATGAAACGCATCCAGTCAATCATGGCAATCAGTCAATCATAAGCAACTGGCTTGATCAGACCATGAGGTACAGATTCAAGCGTAAAGGTTTCAGGCGGAGTGTCATAGCGCTGTTTACTTTCTGCCAACACCTTTGAACACAGCTCCTGCAGGCTTGCCTGAGTTGATTACTGGATTGTGTGTGTGGCTTGGTTGCCGTCGCAGGCCCTGTCGTTGAGCTGGCAGATGCCCACGCTAGGCTCCCTGCTGAGCTTCGCCGGCCACGTCATCAGCGGTGCCACCGGCAGCAGCACCACCACCACCACCACCGACACGCCCAGCACGCCCCGCAGCGCAGCCAGCAGCAGCCGCAGCAGCGCCGCTAGCAGGCGCCCCGTCAGCCGGTGGAATGTGTCTATTGAGCTGAACCTGCCTGCGTACCTGGATGACGACCACTCCTTCTGAACACCGCTCACTTCCACTGCATCCACCGCATCCACTGCATCCACCGTATTGATGTATTTTGCATGGCAACCTCCCTCGTGCGCACTACACCGCACCCCAGTTTGGTGTATCACGAGCAATAACGTCAACTGAATGACGGCCGGGGCGCACATACAGCGCAGGGCAACGTGTCGTCGCGCATAGGCGCATAACGGCATGAGGCATGCATGGTGGTAGTAGGGGTGGGTGAGTGAGCGGCTGGATTGTCACTCAGCGTACTGTGTGAAGTTTGAACACCGGATGCTGGCGGGTGGCATGATGCACTTGCATGTGCCTGCTTGTGTGCACGGGACGCTGCTGCGCCCGCCGCCCTGCGCGCGCTGGCCTGTGTCCAGGGGCAGCAGCCTGCGGGACACATAGCGCGGAGAAAGCAGATAGATGGAAAAGGGCCGTGCACACAGCTCACGCAGGTGGCGTGGCGGCAGGCTGAACGCCGGTGCGTAGGCCCGCGCTCGTGGCGAGAGGAGCGCATGACCTCAGCGTCACCGCCTTCTAAGTTGAGGTGTGTACGTTTCCGTACACAAGCTTTAGCCTTGCCCATCTTGATTGCTGTAGCGCTGCGCCTGACCATCATATATTCATATCCAAACGCATCGTCCGCTGCGGGCAGCAACACACACACTCCGCCAATTCATCGTCACGCCGGTTCCCCCTCACCTCACCGCGTGGGTTACCCTGCGTGCTTGTATGCATGCATACACACCATGAACGCCCAGGATTTTGTTACACAACCGTCCACTAATGGTCTGCAAGGCCACCGGATGTAAAGTCATGCAGTCGATGGATCAAGCTGTCAGCTGTGCTCCAGTGGCATGCTGGCCGCGCCGGTGGTGCGGTTGGCTGCTGTGGCTGTATGATGCTTACAGAGCCGCTGTGGGCACCGCTGTGTGATTCGCGCATGGCATTTGCCCCACGCATTGTATGGTGCCCATTCCGCCCTTGAAGTGAACGTGGTCTAATCACTGATGGTCAACCGAGTAATGGGTCTTGTTAGTCTGGACCCAAAGTGCAAAATCGCCCCCTTGAAAGCTGTCAGCTCACAGCCAACCAGCCAGTACGCACAACGCCTTCCTATTCAGTCCGTCGCTTTCTTGTGATCCAAACCTATTGCAGCGTTTAGTGTTCTGTTCGTGTGGGTCTGTCGCGCTTTGCGCAATTTCTGTTTTGGGTCGAGCGGTTTGACATCTGGGCATCCCCTCGCTCCCAAACGGCGAACCGCAGCAGCAGACTCACGCGCAGCAGCAGACTCGGAAATCGCGCTCAAAAACTCTTTCCGCTGCTTTAAAGCGTCCGAGGCGCCCAATCGTGAGGACGAAGGGGCAGCTGCTCAGGTTTCTGTTCTGTCAGCAGACACCTGCCAGGCCAAGACCTGGTGTCACAAGGCCATGCAGGAAAGCTGCATGCACAAGCTGCACTGCCCAGGAGTACCTGGGCTGCCGCAGGGAATGAAGCTGTGGAGTTGTACGTAAGCCGCCGTCGCCTGTAAGGGCCTTATGACGCAGCGACCCACGTTTGACGGGCAGCCCCAAATGCGGCTGCGTGTGACGGCGCCCAAGGTGCAGAGCATACTGCTGAGCATGCTGCTCGTGGTATCCCTTGGTCAGGGGCTGACCGGCGCCCAGGGGTCCCGCACCCAGGCCCCCGCAGCAGCTGCAGCAGACGTCCCGCCTGTGGACCGCAGCGCCACACTATCCAGCGCACGGCCGCAGCAAGCTCCGGGGTGGTCCCTTGGACTCCCCCGGTCTGCTGCGGCTCGAGAGGAAAGCAGCAGCGGCTATGCTAGCCTTGCGCCCGCTGCCCACATTAACTGGTTTGGCGGCCAACCATCTGGGTCAGCACGTGGGGCTCCCCGCGCCACCACATCCCCCGAAAGCGCTACCGAATCTACTGTTGCCGATGCTGCACCAAGCAGCAATTCAGCACCACCAAATGTTCCTCAACACGGCAACGCAAGCGCCAGCCGTGCTGCGGCCTTGGCGCTGCCGTTGTCGTCCGCCAGTGGCAGCTCTGGGGCGCAGGGCATCGCAAAGCGCCTGCTGCTTTGGGCGCTGAATCTTGCAGCTTCATCGCCAGAGCAATGGGATCATGGCACTGCAGCACAGGGCAAACCCTTGCAGACTTTTTCCGAAGAGGCAGGCTGTGTCACTGGTTTGGCGCCGTCATCGTCGCCTCAGCGCTGGCCCCGCTGTGCCACTGCTCATCACGTAACCCGTCCTGGTGTTGGTGCTGGCGTCAGGCGTCTGTTCCGGCATGTGCTTGATGTAGTTTCAAGCAGAGGCAGCAGCAGCAGCACGCACCATTCCTTCAGGCACCTGCTGCAAGACAGCGCCGCGGGTGCCGGCGGCGCTGCCGGCACCAGCGCCACCCCTGCATTAACACAGCAGCAGCAGCAGCAGAGCGAGATGAACGCTGCTGGGAGCGACCTCAACTCATTGCCCTCGCCCACCACTCCCGCGGTGTCTGCCACCTCACGCGCCCAGGACGGCGGCGGCGCCACATCAACCGACGGGGCAGAGCAGGCGCAGGCAGCGCCCAGCAGCGGCGCCGTTGAACCAGCCCAGGCGCAGACCCAGGCGCCGGCGCCGGCGCAGCGCTGCACCCTGATCATGCACTACGGGGCATCCATAGGCGACCCGGCGCGCTCCAAGGACGTGCCAATCTTTGTGGGCGGCATCACTGCGCTCGCAAGCGGAGACGCGTTGCAGGTGCAGAATGCTGGAGTGCAGACACGGTGCCAAGTGCCAACCTCATGCATCGCATCCAACGCTGAATTTTCTGGCAGTTGCTGTGGCAGGGCATATTGAATTTCAGTATAGCGTGCAACGCGCAAACCAGCAGCAACTCCAGCGGAATGTTGTGACGACCATACAGCGTCTTCACCGATGCAACTTCCTTACGGTTTTCGCTGCTGCTGCTGCTGCTGCCTTGCTGCAACCCGCGCGTGCTGCTTGCCTGCGGCTGCGTGACCTCTGTCCCCCCTGCATGGCCCCCCCCATCCCCCCACCCCTCCAGGCTCCCAACATCTCCACCTGGGTGCTGGGCTTCACCTTTGAGGCGGGGGAGCGCATTGCCAGCACCACAGACGTGTTTGGAGACTCGGGCATAGAGGTGTGTATGATGTAGCTCCGCTGCATGCGGCCCCTCACCTTATCTGTGTGCGGCCTGAGCGCCTGTTGGCGGTACTGGTACGGTCATATACTCATATGGGCGATTTGGAAGGGGCTGGGGTGTGGGTGCCGCTGGTGGCGCGTCCAGCGTATGCGCAGTGTCAGGCACATGCTCAAGGCTGACGATCACCAGGACAATCAGTGCCCTGGGTAGCACCAGTTGATATCGCAGCGCACTGATTGTATCTGGTGCTATATTTGTGGTTCACAGAGCCCAAGCTGCTGATCACCAGCGTTGTTGCTTCGGCCACCTTACCCACGGCCTTGCTCGCTGCGTTGTGTGTGTCCTGCGTCCTGGCTGTGCCACTTCTCGCGTGCAGGAGGTGGCGCTGTCCACGCTGAACGACACCCCCTCCTCCTCATCACCCTCCTCCTCCCTGCAGCAGCAGCAGCAGCAGGACGTGGCCGTCAGGGGCGGCATGCCCATCAACCTGGCTGGCTACCAAAACTCACCCCTCATGTCCTTCGTTGGCAGGAAGGGCCCAGCGCCGCCCCCCCGATCTGCGCCGGCGCCAGGACAGAACGCCACCAACGGCACCGCCAATAGCACCGCCAACAGCCTGGCGGCGAGCCTGAGGGTTGCCCCGGTGGGTGACCTCTTCCTCAACAACCTCGTGTGCGCGCCCATCAGCCTGAGGTCTGTGGCGGCCGCCAACGGCAGCGCCGTCGGCGCAGCGGCAGCGCAGGGTGCAGCGGGCAGCAACGTTGCGGCGGGGCTGGGTGGGGAGGTGGCGGCGGCGGGTGCGGGGGGATTCAGCAGCGACCTTGTCGCCAAGCAGCTCATCAACAACCCGCCGCGCATACTGGAGGTGAGGCCTTTGGCGGGCCACACGGCATCCATTGCATCGGCCCGTATACGTGTTCGAGGCGCATGGCGGGGGTGCATGCGTGTCCGCATGGCAGGAGGCATGCTGCTGGGACACGCTTGTCGCGCGCATGCTTGTATTACTGACCACAGGTGCGATCTGCTGGCTGATGCTGAAACGCAGCAAGCTGAGTTCCCACTTTCCCAGACTGTTCTACATGCATGTACACGCGTGCATTGCTTTCCATTTTCAACCGCTGCAGGTGCAGTACCTACCGGTGGAGTACCGCAATCCTATGACCAGCCCGCCCAGCACCACTGCCGCTGCCGCAGCCAGCGCCGACAACACGGACACAGGCACCGACCCTGCCGCCGCATCTACAGCTCCCGGCGCGCCGCCACCTGAGCCTCCCGCTGCACCCACAGGGCCCCCAGGAGACGCCAGCGCCGGCACCCCCGCCGGCCCGCCTGGCTACGCAGGCAGCAGCTCTGCCAGCAGCAGCGGTGGACCTGCGACAGCGCTGCTGCCGGACACGTTCACGCAGATGTACCTGAGGGTGGCCAACGCGGGCGCTGCAAAGCCGGTGCCGCTGCAGAACCTCACGCTGCAATACTGGTGAGAGCAGCAGGCGCCCGGGCGTGGGTGCGGCCGGATGGCGCCCACGTCACGCGCGTGATGCATGGAGGCAATGCTCTTTGTGTTCTGGGCAGAAGCATGCGCCTTGCAAGGGCGCAGGCAGTTGCGGTTGCTGTGGGTGGTTCCATGGTTTGACATGCTCACATGCGGAAACGTGCAGTGTTGTAAGCGTGTCGGTACGGTACCGCCGGCTGCACTGCAGGTTCAACGGGCCCGAGGGTCCGCTGGCGGTGGAGGCGGGCGGCGGCGTGGTGGACCCCTCCCAGGAGTTCAGGATGTACTGCAGCGACGCAAGTGCAGACCTACGTGAGTGTGTTAATGTGATGTCCCATCATGTACCGTACTGTACTGCAGCAGCCATTTAAGTGCGACAGCAGCAGCGTGCGGGAGTGTTTGTGCAATGTTGGGTTTGTAGTCCACAAACTCCAGCACCCGGACCCGCTGCCGCTGTGTGTCTGGTGCTGCAATCACGCAGCCATAGCACGTGTTGCAAGTGCAGCGATTTGTGTCAGTGGCGAGGCACGCACGTCTGTTGTAGGCCGTGTTTTGGCCAGGCTTTGCGATCGGTTTGCCTTCCCACACTTAAGGATGGCAGCAGCACACAGCTCAGCTGCTCCTAACTACTTCAGGAGATAGACGTGTGTGGGGCACTATGTGTGCTTGCATCTCATCTGTGCTATGGCGGTCGTGTGCCCATCTTCAAGCGCAATACCAGGGTTGTGTAGGTGTCCACCTCGCTACTGCAAGTGGCCCGATCGCTCGCGCAATTTCGTCTCACTGGTCCTGCTGCTGCTGCTGCTGCTTTCCTGCGTGGTGTGGCATCGCCTGTGGCAATCACATGCGTATGTGCGTGCGTGCGCTGTGTGTGCTGGCGACGGCGGCGTGTGGGTCCTCGCCGCGGTGCAGCGGGCGGCTGCAAGTCGGTGCGCGGCGCGTTCAGCGTCGGCCTGCCAGGTGTGCGTGGCGCACGCTACCTACTGAGTGTCTCCTTTGAGCCTGACCAGCCGGTGGTGCTGCTGCCGCCCGACAGCAGCAGTGGCACCAGCAGCGCTACTGCTGGCGGCACGACTGGTACTGGGCAGGAGCCCATTGGGATGACTGCGCTGGAGACGATCATCAGCATTGAGCCTGTCAGGTAGGGAACGGGCCGCCACTGCGATATGCATTGAATGCTCAAACAGCATAAGGCAGGGTTGGGACCCAGGCGACGCCTGGCTCAGCACAGTTGGATGGCCGAATACGATTAAGGGCCTGTTTGCACGAGGATGAGATCTACACATGTGGGACATGTCATTCATATAATCACCGGTATCTCACTCCCATCATGCGCTCGTCGAGAGGGACAGTACATGCTGCAGTACATGCAATCCCTGCATTCGCAATACGTGATGCTGTCCGCTCATGACGTGTCATGCTGCGAGCTGCTACACACGCTCAGGTACTTTGCGCAGATGGAGAGCACCAGCGACTACTCCTACCTAGACACACCCCTGCAGCAGCAGCAGGCGCACAACGCCACTGCGGCAGATGGCGCAAACGCTGCCGCAACGCCCAGCAGCAGCGCAGGCGGCGGCGGCGGCCATGGCGTGAGCAACCACAGCACCAGCGCCGGCGACAGCGGCAGCAGCCTGGTGGTGCTGCGGGAGCGCATGCCCAACGTCAGGTGCGTGACGCTGAGGGCGCCCAGCTGCCAAGCTGCCAAATCCATGAGAGTGCTCATTGATATGCCACGATGGAACCGCTCACCGATAGGACATGTGGGGACGTGTGCCGTTTGAGCCCAAGGGGAGGGGGCGTGGGGCGCTTCAGGAAGAACGGGATGCGTGATGACGAATGCAGCAAGGATATGTACAGCTGTTTGCATGGCCTGCCCGTGGGCCTGCTTGTCTGACCCATTGCTGTGCGCCGCAACCATGATCAAATTAGCCAAGCAATGCCTGGACTGCCTCACCCGTCATGGTGTGTGCTGCGTGTAGGATTCCAGCCTTCAGTAATGGCGTGTTGGTGTGGGGCAGCCCCCCAGTGGCAGTGCGTGCCGCACCACCGTCCTCTGGCGTCGCCGCTCCACCCTCCCAGACCCCGCAGCCCCCGCTGCCAGCTGGCAGTGGCGGCTCCTCAGCAGCAGCAGCGGGAGGCCAGCAGGGCTTATCTGGCGTGACCTGCGAGTATAACTCCAATGGCGGCCAGGTGGGTTGCTGAGTGCAGCTTCATAGCACGACCCACGCTGTAGCGATTGTACCACAAGCAGTGATTGCTTGTCCTTGTTAGCAATGCATCATCATGGATCTTGATATATGTACGGCTGGAGCCGGGCTCCAGTGAGGGACCCCGTGGGCGCCCCCCCCCTTCCCCCCCGCCGTCTGTGTCAAGCCAGCTAGAGATACGATGGCACGGGCGTGGAAGAGGGGCGAGCGTGATAACACAGTGTGGGCTGAAGGCAGCAGCACTCACTGCGTACCTGTTAGCGTTTTCGGACTGCATCACATGATATACCGTGACAGGGTGGGTGAATCCTTTAGGTGCATTCTTGACTGAAACTGGTGTCCTGATGGCTCCTAGGTGCCCACCACCACCGGCTCTGGCCCGTCGTGCGTTGTGAAGGATCTCGCCCTGATGCTGTTGTGCTGTATTGAATACCTCTTGCCTCCTCCATCCAGAGCTGCGGCATATCCATGCTGTACTGCTGCAACCTGCCGGACGCCGACACCCCCTTGGACCTAAACGCACCCGCCAACTGGACCGCGCTGATCGGTAGCGGCGGCGCATACGGCTACTCAAACACTGGCGGGCGCCTTCCCAACGGCACGGCGGCCCAGGCCAATGTGCCAGGGTCGGGTACAGGCGGACCGGTAAGTGCGACAGAATGGCTACCTACCATGGCGGATGTGGTTGATGGTACGGGTGGGACGTCTTGCCGCTGCCTGCATAATACTGTTGTCAACACGGCGTCGCAACAGTATCTTCATAAGCATGCTGAGTCTGATGTGGGTGCTTTGTCAGGTGGGCGTTGGCAATATTGACAAGGCCATGCTGCGATGTGAAATAATGATGTGCTGCTGCCGCTTACATGGAATGTGTTGGAGTTTTAGCACCTGCCAGCTGGACCATGCTGTGCATGCGTGATGTTTTGACTCTGCCTGCAGCCGGGGCCGGAGGCGACAGCGACCGAGGGCCACGGCACATCCTCATCCGCTGCTAAGCTGGCGGGGATTGTGATCGGTAGGTGCATGCTGCGCGCGCCAGCATTCCATTGAGTGCTGCCGCTGTGAGTGGGGGCAGCTCCGTTCGCACAATCTGAGTGTGTCCAAGTGTGCCGTCTGACGTGCATCGCTGGTTTGGCATGTGCTGCAGTGCTTTGTGCTCAAGGTAGCCATTAAGCCCTGGAACAGTCAGGCAGTGTCCATTCAAGCCATAACGTTCAATCCGCAAGCAGTTGACTTGCCCACCAGTGCGCATGTCAGCCATGGCGGGTCAGGTGAATGGATGTGCCACTCACGCTCCCTGACCTACCCTCACGATGATGCGCCCCTGCACGCTTCGCCTCCAGGTGCATGCCTGGGCCCGGCACTGCTGGCGGGATCCGTCTGGCTGATTGTTCGCCGCCGGCGCCGCCTCGCGCCACGCCGCCGCTGCCGCCGCGCCCCGGGTGGCCTTGCCAAGCGGCTGCGTGCACAGTGGAGGCGCCTGACGGGCTCCGCCGGCAGCACGGCAGGTGACGATTACAACGGTGATGGCGATGGCGACGGTGGTGACGATGATCCCGGGGTTGGCGGCAATATGGCGGCCACGGGCTGCTGCGGGTCTGTGGTGGTAGACCCCCAGCCTCACGCTCCCCGACGCTCCCTGGACTCACCTGATGGCCCGCATGGCACATCCACGATGCGGCTGCTGGATGCATGCGGTGCCATGGTGCACGCGCGTCATGGGGATGCGGCAACGGTGTCGATTGGACTCATGCAGCAGCAGCGCCAGCAGCAGCAGCGCATCCAGCCTCATCAGCTGGGCAGGGAATCGCTGTCCACCCTGCTGCTGCCCCCCGGCCGGAGCGTGTCCCTGGACTCGTCTGCAGCAGAGGCGCTGGCCGCCGAGCAGGCGGCGGCGTTTGCGGCTGTGGGGCTCGCGGGTGCTCACTTCAGCCCCGCCACTGCACTGCCGCAGCACATGGCGCACTCAGCCTCATCCTCACGGCTGCCACGGGGCGCGGAGGGGCATGACGCTGAGGATCATAGTGATTGCGACCTGCCGGGCGTGCGCAGGCGCAGGAGCAGCGCGGTGAGTGGCAGCGGCAGCGCCAGCGGCAGCAGGCACGAGGCCCACTCGTACAGCTACAGGAACGGCGATGTGACTGACTTGGGTGCAGCCGGCGGCGGTGGCGGCGGCAATGAGCCCCGACGCTCGCGCCGCCGCCGCTTACAGCGCAGCCCCAGCATGCCCAACCTGACATCAGCAAGCAGCGTACGTGCTGCCTCTACTGCTTCCGGTCCTGACCGCAACGCAATGCATGCCAGCCTACACAGGCCACGCCCGCCGGGCGCCATCACATCTTCTTCACCCATGCACGTGCCCACCAGCCCGAAGGCCCCAACTGCTCTCTTGCCGCAATCGGCGGGTGCGGCGGCGCCACCTGGGCAGTCCGCATACTTCCCACACGGCGCCACCTGGGAGGGTGCGATCCGTGACGAGGCGTACTTCAGCGACATCTCTGTGTGGCGCCAGGACTACCACCACTACCTGCGCCTGCTGCAGCCCGGCCAGCGGCAGCAGCAGGGGGAGATGGGGGCAGCAGGAGGCGCAGCTGCGGGTGATGCGGGTGGTGCAGTGGGTGCGGAGGAGGAGGCGGAGGGCGCGTGTGTGGACCTGTGCATAGATTATGAGCAGGAGCTGGCGCCATACCTGGGCAAGCTGATCGGGGTAAGGGATTGGGATCGCAGGCCTGGACACACGACAGTCTCACAACAGTGACAATGGAGTTCGGTTCTCCAGGTCGCAAGACGGAATTGCACCTTGTTCACATGACAGCACATGGTCACGGTGTTTGGGGTGTAGCTGTGTTGGCGTCTTTGGCGCGCCCCGCAAGTTGCGTTGTGGCAAACCTTCTGATAGATGTTGTGCACATGTGCATGTCCTGCCGTACACCGTA